>CABHPH010137247.1:0-14358 GCA_902168325.1 Peromyscus nudipes
CCCTTGTCACAGTTCTCCAAGGTAAAGCCTCCTGAATGATCAAAGACAACTATTACTTACAAAGGTTCCTCGAGGTCTGCTAACTCCTGCAAATCCCGAGTAGTCTTTCATCTCATGATGAGTTTTAAATTCTTCTTCTCTTTCTTTCTTACTCTCTTTTTCTTCTCGAGAGCTGGGTGAGGAAGGGGATGCTGAAGAGGATGAAGATCGAGAATGGTCTTGCTCTCTACCTTTATGTTTGCTGAAAAATAAAGAAAAAAATGTGCTTTTTTTTTAAAAGATAAAGAATTCTTTAGAATCTTATGAGGAATGTTTTTAAGTTAAAAAAAAAACCTATCCCCTTTAAATTATTACACAAGTAAAATCGGGTGTAAACTCTGACAGTCTATTTCCAATCTTCTTCAATAATTGTTTTACATAATTAACAAACACACTAGAGCCTACCAGCTAGAAACTGGTAGTTTGCAAACGTCAATGATGCTCAGTTCTTCATTACATTAACTTGTAATCTTTTGTTATTTTAATAAAGGAAAGGAAAGAGTGGGTTTCTGTTGTTTGTTGCAGTGCTGGGGATTAAACCCAGGGCCTGACACATGCTAGCTAGGTAAGCACTCTACAACTAAGCTACAACCCAGACCGAAAATGTTCGAGTCCAAGTTTTAAATGACTGCAGTTTATATATACACCCTGAGTAAGAACAGTTTGTACGGTTTGGGCCATAACATGATGATAGAAATAAAAGGCACATGACATTACAAATAACAGTCATAAATTTAAAAACACAAGTAAAATCCACCATTTACCTAATGAACATCAAGAAAAGCAATTATCTATGATACACTGTATTCCTACATTTGACTCTCTGATGATCAAATTGACATGACTCTAATACAACACCCAAAAAGGTCACACCTGCAGTGGCTCTTACCACTGCTCAGAGTATCCACGGAATTATGACTTCCAAAGACTAATGCACAATCCTACTTCCTAGTTTCTCCTCCCCCCTCTCTCCCATGTTAAACCACTAGACATCACTTTAACAGTCTTGTACTCTGGGTGTTATGAGTTGAAAAAGTGCGGAATCAAGCATAACGAACCAGTTCTTACACAAACTGTTTCTAGAAATGCACTGCATTGAAGTCCAACCTCCTGATGTAGCCTGGATAATAGGACACATTAATTTGTCATTTTTTTTTTCAGTGTTAGCTTGCTATTCCAAAGTTTTTGTCCTCATCCACCATAAGCCGTGTAAAAGACAAATACATTTTTGCTGTAAAACAAATAATTTTAATTGTTTAAATTTAAACATTCGATTACATAGTCAAAATTGAAAGCAATTAAGCTGACAATTATTAAAGGCTAATTAGAAGCTAAACCCTAAGTCAAGACAATTTTAACAATTACCTGTCATCTTTGTAAGATTTGTATTCCTTGTAATCTTTTGGAGGTTTTTCTTGCTTTCTTGATCCACTAGATTCCCTGGAGCCCTTGGAATCACCCCGTTCTTTACTTCTTTCTTTACGGCGACGGTCAATGTCATGCCGAAGATCAGCTGAATCACACCTTAATTTTTTATCTCCCTGTAGAAAACACATGTAAAATACAGAATTCAGGGTGGAAACAGAAATGCAAATATACATGCAGCATTACACCAGATTCTACTGCATTTTAGTATCAAAAACCAATGCATCATTTACAATCATCATCCTTGGAATTTTTTAAAAATACCTATTTTTACTGAGCATTTGTGTATATACACTAGAATTAAAAGTTACTAAAATCCTTAGATTTGTGGTATTTATTCAAAGCAATCTATAACAATTTTCCAACAACAAAGTGATACGTCCTTCCACGCAGCGAATCATGATTAACGCTCATTCTTCCAAATAGCTTTTAGGAAATAGTTGAACAGTGTTCAAAGTTATCATCTATAGTTGCAATGTGGCTTTCAGCCTATGATCTTGAGATCCTGAAGTTAGGGGTCTCATTAACCAAGCCTCATTATCATCAAGCTCTTCCCAGATAAGTTGATAAACCCAAGAAAAGATACTTCAAAATTAGGGATTCTGTAGTTTTCATGACATGCAAGTGGAATTTGATTAAGAAACTGAGGTTGAACAAAGGTCAAACAAAGTCAAACAGATATTATTGGCAATCCTGTACTCAGTGTATCTTGGGCCATATACTGCCCTTTCTCAATTCAGGTATTGCAACAGACATTAGTTTAACTGGGTCACAGTTCACCTCCTCCTTGTTCCATTGCTTTTTCAAATACTATATAATTTAGGAGTTGAAAAGAGGCATCTAGGAATGAAGAGAAATTATACATCAGTAAGATGCTAAGCAATGTGGACATCCTTGACATTATTCAACAATGAGAAGTATTTATTCCGGGAAGTCTAACTGTAAGAATCATAAGCATGAACAAACCTGAAATATATATATGTATATATGTATGCATTTCTCAATGTGATAAGTACTGCTCACCAATTTGTTCCTAGACCAACAAATCTACTCATAAGCAAAGCTTTCTTATTCACCTGGGTATTACCAACTCCACAAGAAACAAGATAACCTAAGGGAAACTACTTTGTAAAGTTTGCTAAGCATCTAATTTCTTATTAACATGTTATTCATTAAATTAAGACAGAAAGATGGAAAAGCCCTAGTATCATGTCCTCCTAATCACCTATCACTTCTCTTTCAGACCAAAGTTTAGTCTGAGTACTAAGAGGAGAAAAATACTGTCAGAGCACAAAGACAGAGTGAACTGTTGGGGAAATTAACACAATTAACACTTACTGAACCTAAAGTATTAAGGTCAAAAATTTTTTAAAAAGTATTAAACTGGTTCATTCTTCAGTCCATTTTTCCAAAACTGTTATCTCCTGTGCACAGACATCACCTTATCCCTAAATCTAGAGTTCAAAATCAATTCAGTCAGTATCACACCTACTGAAAAATCTGTATACTGGAAATGTCAGTAAGTTCCTACCAATAGAAGTACAAACAATCCAAGATAGCCCAATTACTCCACAAATCCACAAAACAGACATACTATTTTAATTAGGAAAGTCAAGGTTTAAGACGCTATTTTCCAACCAAAAAAAAAAAAAAAAAAAAAGTTAAAAAAAGCTGGGTGGTGGTGGTGGTGGTGGCATACACCTTTAATCCCAGCACTCAGGAGGCAGAGGCAAGCGGATCTCTTGAGTTCAAGGCCAGTCTGGACTAAAGAGAAAGTTCCAAGACAGGTTCCAAAGCTACACAGAGAAACCCTGTCTAGAAAAGCAAACGAACAAAAAGTTATTTTCCAAGCCAGGAAGTGGTGGCGCACACCTTTAATCCCAGCACTTGGGAGGCAGAGGCAGGTGGATCTGAGTGAGTTCAAGGCCAGCCTGGTTCACAAAGTGAGATCCAGGACAGCCAAGACTGTTGTTACACAGAGAAATCCTGTCTCAAAAAAATAAAGAAAGAAAGAAGTTATTTTCCAAACTCTTAGCATTTTCAAAAGAGAATTGATCCCTTGCTACCTCTCCTCCATATTTCACTACTAAACACTTCATAGACAGTCATATGAACTAGTGTACCTAGTAAACGTCAATTCTGAATCATCAGAACCCATGGTGACTGCACTGCATGTCCTGGCTTCCTCCCCTTACCTGTAGGATCTATACAGGTTCTTTTTTTCAAGTTTCAAAGCCAAATTCCTAAGTAGTCCAATAGAAACAAAAGTTCACTTAGCAAATCCATTTTTAGAATGCCTACTTCTTTTCTTTCTCATGACGTAGCCACAGCTGGCACTGAACTTATATGTAGCTCAGATAGACCTGGAATTCAGAGATCCACGTGCCCCTGCCTCCTGGGTACAAAGAATAAAGTTGTATCCAGCCTAAAGTGCCTATTTCTTTCTTTCTTTTTTTTAAACTGGAAATATTTTTTTCATACAATGTATTCTGATTATGGCTTCCCCTCTACTCCTCCCAGTTCGTCCCCACTCCCCTCCATCTGGATCCACCCCCTTTCTGTCTCGTGTTAGAACACACACAGGCATCTGTTAAGACCGAAGATAGAAACAAAAACAAAACAAACTGAATTAGGACCAAAAAACCAGAAAGAGCCCAAGGGAAAAAAAATGCCTATTTCTTAAATCACATAAAAACCGTGCACTAGCCAGGTGGAATGGTACACATGGGCAATCTAAACGTTCAGGAAGCTGAGGCAGAAGCACTGCAGTGAGTTCAAGGACAGCCTGGGTTGTCAAAATTTGCTACCCTCAAAAGGCCTAACAGCATTAGGGTAACGTCTTTAAAGAAACAGAAATACAATTAACTTTAAGGTACACTCAAATTCTGACTCAATTGATCTCACCTCAAAACCTCATAAAAACCACAATATAATTTATATCACAATGTTTATAAACTTTACTCACCAGTCCCTATTCTTAGGGCTGACATATTCATTATTGATAACCATTTTCAAAAAGTATTCTTGATTTAAATTAAAAACCCATAAATATAATGCATTTACAAATTCTAAAAAGATAAGCAAGTATACTTTAAAAAAAAACATACCTTCTGATTTTCTTCTTTAAAAACTCTCTCCTCCCCTGCTAAACGGGTATGCTTCCTCAGAGCACTTGGAGAGATGTCAATCCTCCTTAATATAAAAGAAAATGTATTTTAAGTTTTAAAATTTACTTTCTGATTCAAAAGGAACAGTTCTATCCATTGTTGGAGGGTACTAGACAATTATGCCTCTCCTAGAGAAATCAATTTGTCACTTTAAGTCTATTGATTTAATTCCTAAAACAAAAAATAAAATTATATATTAAAAATTAATGAAAAACTAGATATGGTGGTAAATGCCTCTAATCCACAGGTTGAGACAAAAAAAGATTCCTTTGAGTTTGAGGCCCACATACACCACATGAGTATGTGGCCAGCCAAAGCTACAAAGCAAAATCCTGCCTCAAACACAAAACCAACCAATTAAAATGTTTTGGGTAGATTTTTATATATAAATGACAGCAGACCTTTTAAGCATTGTTATATTTAAACCACAAAAAAAGAAAAAATATTCTGATTATTTTAAATAATCACCATGCAATTATAACACATTAGCATATTCAATATTAATATTGCTATTAACATTCTAATAAATTACTGGTTTCTAAGAGTTCTTATAATTTCATGTATTTGGTTCAATTTTTCTGTGATTCTGAACCTTTCTGTTTTAAACTCTTATTGGTTAAAAACTTCTCAATGCTTCTTTAGCAGCCATCAGTCACCAAAATACTTCAGCAACTAAGCAGCAGCAAGTTAAGGGACTTTTTTACCACTATCCTGTAAAGTAATCTGTAGATGAAATACTGATGTCTAGCATTAACTAATTTGTTCCCAATGCAACCAAGTGCCAGAATCCAGACTGAACACAACTGGCAGACAATATTCATGCTTTTTCATTATAAACTCTTCTTCTGCTTCTCAATTTTTACCTCACACAGACTCAGCAAATTCAAGGGTTCCTTTAGGCATTCACTCCCCAACCCAGGCCCCCCAAACCTACAGCTGTTTCAATCCTACAGTGATTGATATATGCAAGTTCAGTACTTGACACACCTGTGGATCTCAGGGCTCTTCTGCCGGCTACTATGTTCTTCAGTAGCTTTCTGGTATGAAGTGAACCGCTCGTTTAGGGTCACTGCAGGTGACTTGAAGTATTGCTCTGTTGATTTAGGAGAAACACTGCCGAATTAGGAATCTTAATTTTAAGGGGGGATTTTCATTTGTGATAGAAGGGCATGGAGCAGGTGAAAGAAAATAAAAATACTCAAGAAAGCTAGCAGAAGAGAATCAAGTGTTTAAAATAAAAATTCCTGCTCTTTGGTACTTCCTTTGTACCTCAACACATGATTTCAAAGGTCCTCACAGGTCCCTGTCAATACTAAATACAACCCCAAGACAATTAATAGATTAATCATGCTGATAAACTATTTCCTCAAACAGAACAAAAAACCATAAATAGGTGGTATGTCCTTAAACCTGCCAATTAAACAAAGTTGTCTCTTCAAATAATCATTTGCAGAAAGCAAAAATAAAAGAAAATAGTATCAGTAGTTTGAGTAAACTAGCAAAATTATTTTAACTATGATGACATATCAACAGAAATGGCTTTACAAAAAAGGGAATATTGCCATTCAATTGGGAAAAAAACTTTGAAATTGATTTACATTCACTAATTCCTCCAAAAAAATCTGGCATCTTGGCAAACCTGACAACACATAGGATACTGTATCTTTCTTTAAGCAATTTTTAAATGAGTAATAACAATATTGATTAGTTTCTACACCAGCTGAAGATACACTGTAAATGTAAAGGAGAGACATATAGAGTCATGAACTATGAAATGTTACATTATGAAGCAAGCTATCTGCTTAACAGGTCAACATACATCTGTGTCAACTTACCGCCCAATATCCAGCACATGTCTCATAACCAATCATTACAACTTGAAACGGCCACTACAAGGGTAGTGCCTCAATCATAATTCCATGAAACCCAGGAATTTGAGCTAGCAACTCAGTTTTTATGCCATTTTTGCCAGGAAGACAGAAGATTCAACTTTGCCTGTATCTTTCAACAGCTATTTTACTTTGAAACATGGATTTTTGCCATTTCAAAACATATTCCAGGACCTAGTTACAATGAAAAAGAAAACATCACTGGGCATTTTCAGCTCTATATAAAGTAAGAGCTGTTCAGATCGGTTGCACAACACCAATTATGAAACATAACTACAGATCCTCTTAAAAAAAAGAAAAAAGAAAAGGAAAAAGGAAAAAAATGTATCAAAATCTGATCTCAAAATTCAACAAAGTGTGGAGACAGGTCAAAAAAAATGTTGAAAAAAAAGAAAAAATGTTAATGCTTCCTAATTTTATGTGCCACAATACTATAGTCATAAAGGTCATACTATGGTTCACAAGCTTATCTACAGCCGAACAGCAAGATTCTCTTGTTACCATGCTGACTATAGCCAAAAAGAAATTCATTAACTATTACTCAGTATAAGGAATGTGAGTGACAAATTTCAGCTATTGTGAGTTGTTCATGCGACCAACTTTACAAAAAAAAAAAAAAGAGAGAGAGAGAGAGCGAGACCAACAGCCATCAAGTTTCCTGGAAAAGAACCTGCTAAACACAAAATAACCAAAGCAAAACTTACCTAATTGACCCTACACAAAATTGTACCCTAGCACCTTTGAAATTATTAGTACCTTTTAAACTAAAACTACATTCAGTGAAAATATGAATTCATGACTTCAGCTACAATGAACACTTTTTTTTAGAACCTAAAGAAATATCTTATTACTCTAATTCGTCATTACTCATACAATCACTAACACAGTTGTAAAATTCTTAAGCTTTTACTGCTTTAAGAATTCTTGACTATTTTAAATAATAAACCAAGAGAACTGAAGTATTAAATTAAGTAGCACAAATTCAGGAACTATTTTTCCAATGCCTCAGATTTCTGTAAACTGATTACAAATTTTCGGTAAAATAACAGTAACAACACTACTGCCTAAAGTTGTTATAAACTTCTGCATTATGTGTCACCAAGTCATAGGCATACAATGACAGTTCATCTTTAAACAGTCTTTAGTCTTCACTTGACATGCAGTACGACATATTTAAATTTTCAGCATTAAACAAACCTGTATTCTACTTTGACATGATACAGATTGTGTTTTAACTTCAGCCATTTGATCATCTTCTATTCATTAGTCTCAATGCTAACAACACTGGTATCCACTCTACAAAATATTTCCCAAACATTTAATATTTAATAGTACTGATACATCATACCTGCTAGCTCAATTAACACAGCTATTATTCAACTTAACTCTTTATTTTGCATGCAAGAAAAGTTCACTTCATGATACTAAATATATTAAGCATACCTTTAACATGATGAACCAAGGATACAATGTGTTGTATAAATGACTCTGAAGTGCTTTTGCTGGCCTGAGGCAACTTAATGTGGTCAAAGATGGATCGGAATTCTTGCTCCTTCTTGACAGAATGGACAAGCGTACTAGCAAGTAGCCTGTCTTTAGTCAAGGATGCTGGCCTAGAATATATCAAAAGCAAACACACATACACACACACACAAAATACAGTATTGGTTGAATGTGTAAATTCCATGTTCAGAAAAATAATTTCACCCTTAACTACCTCTAGATTACTCTAGGCAGCAATGTGGAATTACCTGTTAGAATCATCAAGAGGAACGGGTGCCATTTTGAGTTTGACTTCGGGACGATGAGAGTCACTGGCTATCATTTTGATCCTAAGCGGGCTCTCCTCTCTGAAGATAGACTTTTCTCGGGTCTCTAGATTCTTGTGCAGAGGGGGACTGTAATCAAAGAGGTCTTTGAGCTTTTCAGACTTTACCTGCTCAGGTGACTGTGTCTCTTTCTTTACTGTCATTCTTTCAGAACCTTTGTCGTCTTCCCTGTGCTTATCTTTCGCAGTGCTAGGCCTCTCCACTAGGTATCCAGTCTCTTTCAGTTTGTAAGTTTTTTCTTCTCTAAATCCATCACTTTCTCTAGTGCCTTTTAGTGAAACTTTGGACTTGTACTTGGGTCCTTCCTCCTCAGTATTCCGATGAGATGAAGTAGCAAAACTTTTCCCCTGATCTGCCAGGACCGATTTCCTAAACTGTCTATAATCCTCTGTCTCCTCTGTGTCATCCCCTTCGGAATCATTGAATTTTTGTTTTCCGGACTCTTTATCACTGAAGTAATCTAGAACTTCCTGGTCTTCCCAATCTCCCTCTCCCCTGCCTTTCTCTGACCCTTTCTCCTTTGGAGCCTCTTTATCCCTGGGATTACCCCTATCAAGCAGGAACACTCTAGACTCTTCATCTGTGAACCTGTGAATGAGAAAAGGACAGTAACTCTGGATTGCATTCACTGTAGACAATTTACATATTTAAATGTGCTGTCCAACGAAAGAAAATCATCCTACTAAAAAGTAACCTCTTTTTTGGTTGGGTCCCCCCCCCCCCCCCGACAGGGTTTCTCTGTGTAGTTTTGGTGCCTGTCCTGGATCTCGCTCTGTAGACCAGGCTGGCCTCAAACTCACAGAGATCCACCTAACTCTGCCTCCTGAGTGCTGGGATTAAAGGCGTGTGCCACCACCACCTAACCTTACTCTTAAAACCATTAAAAGCATTCACACAGAATATATACTTTTAAAGGTCCCAAAGTCTAAAATAAAACCATCCTCAAAAACCTATTCTCTACAGTCACCTACCAGAAGTTTACACTAACAAATCAAAATTGTAAGCTATACAAATACCTACTAAAATTCAATCTATATTTATGTTCAAATTTTCAGATTTCACTTTTTATATTTTGCAATAGGGTTTCATGTATCCCAGGCTAGTCTCCAACTTTCTATGAAGTGGACACTCTTGAACCTCTCGCCTCCACCTCTCTATACTAGGATTACAGGTATGTAGGTACCACATTTACCTTTTTCTATCAATATAAACAAGAGCTCACAGACACTTTAATAATATTAGGTTGAATCAGTATTATACTCAATCACAAAATAGCTCGTGTAAAATTTACTCTAAAAAATAATGACTTCTGGAAATAATATAAGCTAATTATCAGTCCAGTGAAAAAAGTTCTAGGTTGCACAGTAAAAAAAAATCATGAACAGCATATCTGTTCTACTTCCTCACTTTTTAGGTCAAGCATACTGTATTAAGAGTCGAATTTTCATTCATTTACTAGCATCTTTTTCTGTGATGCTTGAGAATACCATTTAACAAAGGACTTAAAATGTCATTAGACTCACTGAGAAATATCAAGATGTTTTTTTCCAAGTCAGGCAGAATTCACTGAACACTGACAGCTGGATTGTATTTTCACATAAGAACATGTAATATGACCACACTGTCATATTCTAAAGCAAAAAGGAAAAAAACCCCTAACACAAAATTGTTTGTTTTGAATATACATCATAGTTATCTTAGCTACTTAGTTTTTCCTTGTTTATAACTGAACTGACTGAAAATAGCTAACATTAAAACCTTTCCTTGTTTATAACTGTGAACTGACTGAAAATAGCTAACATTAAAACAAATACTAGAAACATCACCAAAACAAATTAAAACAATTTAGAATTATCAAGTAGGAACAGGTACAAAGAGTTAAACATATACCACAAAGCTATTTTAAAATCATTACTTAAAAAATGTTTTTGAAATCATTACTATGACAATATAAATGCCCTACTTCAGGTTCTTACCTTTTTAAAAACTTTCCTGTCTTTGCTGTTTCCTGATCTCCTCCATCAGGATAGAAAGAGGACCGACCCCTAGATTCCTCTCTTGGAGCATTCTGTGGTGTGATTGTCTTTGCAGGGCTTCTTCGTGAAGGGATATGATGAATCGGACTATTCTGGGAAGGACTATATCGACTAGACCCATTTCCAACGGAACCAGATCCAGACCTTTCGGGACTGTGCTGAATGGAATGTGAATGCTGAGAAGGGGTATTTTTGGCAGAGTGGACTGTACTAAGCATGGGGGCATCTGAGCAAGATGAACTCTGACTGGGTGGTGTAGCAATAGGTGAAGGACTATGAGGTGATCTCGGACTATTATCATAAGCTGAAAGGCCAGGCCAAATATCCCCAGATGTGGCAGATTTATTAAACTCATCAATAGACTCAGATGGATCATGTTCAAATGTATCCTTTGGTTCCTCCTGGGATTTGCTTTTCAAAGGACTCTCTTCTTGGGGTTCCCCTTCAGCTTTTTTGGTTTGTTTTTCCTGAGACCCTCGTCTTTTAGAGACAGGAGATTTGCTATATGGGGACGAAGAACGAGATGATGATGATCTTGGAGACCTAGAGGATCTGTATGACCGGCGAGATCTGCTTCGGGATCTTTGAGAAGAAACGGATCTTCTTTTTGGACTCCTGGAACGTGACCGACCTCGTCTAGGACTCCTAGAATGCCTTCTATTCCAGACAGGTCTATAGCCACCTCGATGGTATCTACCACCTCCTCCTTGATAATACCCTCTACCCCTTCCTCTGTACCCATAAGGCCGTCTCATTCCTCTATTATTCCTGTAATCTCGACGATAATCTCTAGAGTAAATACGATCTCTACTACGAGACCTTGAATATGTCCTGGAACGAGACCTAGAACTAAAAATGAAATAAGTATCAATTTAAGAACAACAAAGTACTTCATTCTACCATTTTAGATACATCAGGCTGAGTAAAACATCTACATACAAGGTACAATCATAGCTACTTAAGAACCTCATCTGTATGAAAGTTTACTGTTTCTGGCATGTTTAAAGCTTGTGTCCAAAGTAAACAATGAGAGTACAATTATAATAGTACAAATATAATATAATATAATATGCCTACTTGGGAAAGTAGGCATAGGAAATATGAGAGAGAATATCAACATATACAACACAAGATTATATAACACAACTAGGCTGACACTAAAGGTCATAGTGTAAAAGAAATTTAAATGGCACCATCAATTACTAATAAGGAAAATGGAATTATATACAGTGAAATGCCACTGATATTCAGCAAAGCTGATTATATAAAACAAAAATTACGAACTAGTATCAATTCTCAATAGGCTCTCCTTTCTGTACGATGGATATTATTATCTGAAGAAAAATGAATCATTTTTAAACAACAGAAAAAGGAAATCATCCTTTAAAAAAACAGACTCAGAAAGGGAAAACGAGAAAACAATAAATATTATGATTCAGAGCCAAAGAATTCTTAAAATATCCAGTTCATCTCTTAATATGGAAAAAATATAAAGAAGCTTATCATGTAGCACAGTACAGTAAGAATCTCAGATCTTGAGTCACAGTTGATAACTGGGTTACAACTTGGACAATTCTCAATTTCAATTCTAAATGAAGATAACAAATCCAATCCATGGAGTTTTACTGAGAATGAAATACATTAATGGAGTTAGCACTATATACTGTATTAGTAGCTACTATTTAATTAGTCAAAGCACCAGAAACACATTAATTCACCTGTATCTCTTCTTTCTAGAATGTGATCTTGATCTTGATCTAGAACTAGATTGAGATCTAGACTTTGATCTTGAAGAATGCGATCTAGAATTGGAGCGGCCCATTTCTTTTCTCCTAATCAAATGAAAAGGAAAAGGGTTAAATCATATGAAAGGGAAATGGTTAAATCAATACAGATAAAGATATTTCCTGATGCCACCTGGATTTTTTCAATCATTACTCTTTTCAAATAAATACTTTATTTATAAAATAGGTATATTATCTCTAAATAAGTTTTCACTTGCATAACAGATACTATATACTCAAGATAAAATATTTCTATGAACTAAACACCTATGTGCCTCAATCCAAAGACACTAACTATAGAAGTCAGAAAGAGCAGCATCAGTGAACAGTAGTGTTACATGTTTTTCCATACTCAATACAAAAGCCTACCTACCTCAACTGTAAAAAGATAAAATTATATGAGTATTGCAGAAAAGAAACCTGAAAATAGAACATACAAATGTCACAATACAGGCTAGAGAGATGGCTTAGTGGTTAAGAACGCTGTCTGAGATGGGCAGGGCAGCATTAAGGAGGGAAGTAGACACAGGGTCCCACCCCTAGCCAAGAAGCTATCTACAACTGACACCGCCAAGCACAGGAAAAATCAATTTTCTCCAAAGGAGTCTCAATGGGTGTATTAATCAACTTCAGGGCATGCCCAGAGAATACTTGACCAACACAAAATGAACTCAAGGGTATTTCTGCAGAGTCTACAGTGTAGACTTTTTGTCTCATTTTGCTTTGTTTGACTATTTTTTTTGTTTTAATAGTCTTTTGCTTATTTATTTTGATTTGTGTTTTTGTGGGAGTGTTTTTTTCTTTCTTTCTTTCTTTTTGAGAAACAAAGGCTTGGTGGTGGTGGCCCATGCCTTTAATCCCAGCACTTGGGAGGGAGAGGTAGGTGGATCTCTTTTGAGTTCCGCCAGTCAGGACTGTTAAAGAGAAACCCTGTCTCAAAAAACCAAGAGAGTAAAAAAAAGGAAAGTCAGGCACTAGAATCTTAATTTTTCTAAGCACTGATAGAATCAGACCTCACTAGATACAGAAATCAGCGGCAGTACTGATTTATAAAATGTGCTTTTCCTTAAAAAAAAAAAAAAAAGTGAAATCATTGCATGTACAAACCAAATGTCACTATTTTAATTTTTCAATGATTCAGAAGGAAACACACACAAATACATACATACATACATACACACACACACACACATATATATGTATATGTATATAGTCTCAGGCTTTTTAAATTTATTTTTTGCCATGTAAGTTGAACCCTAAACAGACATCATAGACACTAACCCCCAGGCAGTCAAGCTTCCAAATACAATCAACCTCTGACTGCTCCAAAACTTAAATACTAATAGCTTACTGTTTAGTTAGTTATATGTTGCATGCTGCATAAAAATGCAATAGAAAATTTATTGAAGAAAGCTGCTCACATGAAGATATCAGTATTATAGTGTACAACAGCAACAGAAAGTAGCTATGAAATCATTATAGTATGTACTAGAGTTAATGAAGTCACTATTTAATGCTGTGCCTTTGTGTGTGTGTGTGTGTGTGTGTGTGTGTGTGTGTGTGTTTTTAAGACAGGGTTTCTCTGTGTTGCCCTGGTTGTCTTGGAACTCGCCTGTAGACCAGACTAGCCTCGAACTCAGAGATCTACCTGCTTCTGCCTCCCTAGTGCTGGGCTTTAAAGGCATGTGCCACCACCGCCCAGCTGTATTTGTTTATATTTTTAAAAGCAAATGAACCTGTTCATTATTGTCATAAATCTTAACTTGCATATATTTTATAGTGATAAAGAATTATCTAAGCATTTACATGCAAGTAACTTTTTCCATTTTTTTTCAATTATTTCTAAACTACATGGTCTACACACCTTTTCAAACTGCTACAAAGTTTTCAAACCATCCATGTAACTAACTAGCCCAGGTGGCAGACCTGCACTCTTAGCTACTGAGAAGGCTGAAGCAAAAGTATCTCAAGTTCAGAGCCTAACCAGGATAATGTGAGTTCAACACCAGCCTGGGCTACTTAGTAAGCCCAGAAAAGGAGAAGAAAAAAAGAGAAGAGGGTTAATGATACATATAGCTCTGTAGTAGAGTACTTGCCTAGAAAGCATTAGGTTCTAGGTTCAATCCTTAGAGAGTAAAATAAAAATAAGAACTGAGCATGTAATTGCTTAGCATGCATAAGGTATGGGG
>CABHPH010137248.1:0-63415 GCA_902168325.1 Peromyscus nudipes
TCACATCTAGAGAAAGATGAAGGCTATGGAATGGAGCCTTCCTGGCAAGGGAATCTCTCTTGTAGTTCGGAGGTCACCTGCCTCTGATCCCTCATAGTGGTGGGGAGGAAGGAGACCTTTCCTGGGGGACTTCCTTGTAGGGTGGGGGAGGAAACCCACCTGCCCCAGAACCTACTGAGTGTGTAGAAGGGAGAGCAAGGCTTCTTCTCCAGGTGAGAAGGAAGCCCATGAGTACCCAGTCCACACCTTGCACGAGGTTCACTGATAAAGAGCGAGCCTCCCACTCTCCCGCGTCCACATTTGCCCTTGCATTTGGTAGGGGACTGAGAGGGTGGAGGGAATCACATTAACCCTCTGCTCTGGGGGAACTTGCTTTTAGTGCGGAAGCCCTTGAGTAGACCGAAGAAAGCTGTAAAAGCAGATGTGATCTGGGTGGTAGGAAGGGCTTCACCCAGTGAGGTGGTTATTCATGACGTGATGACCAGGGCGAGTTTTCAAGAAAAAAGGTTGAAGTTGTTAGAGATTTGGAGGATGGGCATGTACAAAGTCCTGTTACTGCCCTGGTTTCTCTTTTACAAATGTATGGGCAAGCACTTAGTTTCCCTCTTCACTGTTTTAAATAAGTTTTGGAAAGTCCAATATCATGCTGATGCTCTGACCACCAAGACCAAGAGATGGAGGAGGAGCCAGAGCTTTTGGAGAGCAGAAGTGATCTGCTAGTGCCTGGGTACCACATCTGCTCAACTTCCCTTTTTTAGGGCTCTCACAGGCTAAGAATGGATCTAGTGGTCAAATGCAAATCGAGTATTTTTGTAAGCAGTGGAAATTATGTGCGGTTTGAGTGCAGGCTCTGGATAGAGCTTTTTAAGGTCTTGCTCCTTCCTGCTTACTCATTCCCCCCTGCTTCCCCTAGACTTGGAGAATTGAGTAGTCACAGAGGCTTGAGGTCTCCTAAAACCTAACACACATTGGTTGTCCCGTTGCAGAGAGATGGCAAGTGGCTGCCGTAGAGTAGGTTGTGTGGCAGGTGGGAGCACAGCTCAGGCTGCAGCTGGTCTGATGAGACAGGTGTGGCCTAGAGTGGAGACAGGGGCCTGGAGTAAAGGGATGGACTCAGATGTGGGAGGAGGGCTAGAGGGATATTTGTGAGCTGCAGGGAAGGTAAGCCCTGGGTCTTGGCACTAAACTGATCCTTGAGTGCCTGAAATTTAAGTCACCAAGGTGAAATGATTTGCCCAGAGAGTAGCACCATGAATATAGGACTGGGCCGTGTTCAGAAGCCTTTTTTTTTTTTTTTTTTTTTTTTACATAGGTTTTAGGTTGGCCAATTAATTGAGGACGCATCTCAACTGTATCAGAAGTAGTAATCGCAGTACTCAAGATTTTGAGGCAGGAGGATTGCCACAGGCCAGCTCAGACTGTATAATTCTAGGCTATTATGGGCAACAGCAAAACTGTGGGTCATAAAAGTATAAACAAAAGAAGTGGTTGCTACTTTAGAATTCTGAAAGGCACATCACACAGGGGCGGTTCCAAGTCCGGACTCATGGCCGTGGCCTCTGTTCCACTGGTGCAAAAGCACATTAGCTCTGTCCTTTAAGCCTAGGTGTGGTGGTTTGCCTGAAATGGCCCTCATAAGTCTCATATAGTTAGAAACATGGTCCCTAGATGGTGACTGGGGAGGATTAGGTATGACCTTGCTGGAGGAAGTATGTTAGGGGGGTGGGGGTGGGGTGGGCAGGTGGACTTTATTTGAGATCAGGAGCTGCTGCTCTAGCCAGCATGTCTGCTGCCATAATGGACTCTTCTCCCTCTGGAACTGTAAGCCCCAAATAAACCCTTCCTTCTTTAAGTTGCCTTGATTGTGGTGTTTGTCACAGCCACAGCAAAGTAAGCAACACACTGGGCCATACCACGCAAGGCGTACCTCTGACTATGCATCCCCGTGCTGGGATGGCTTGAGCTTCATGGTGTACACAGGGCTCCTTAGACTTGCACTCGTAGCCCCTTTTCACCTGAGAACTTAGTGTGACTCTGAGAGTAAAAAAAATAGATATCCAGATCAAACATTAACATAAACATTAAAACAGTTCTTTGCTGCATGTGTAACTTACCATTTATTAAAGATGAAATCCAGCCGGGCGGCAGTGGCGTACACCTTTAATCCCAGCACTCAGAAGGCAGAGCCAGGAGGATCTCTGCATTTGAGGCCAGCCTGGTCTACAGAGCAAGATCCAGGACAGACACCAAAATTACATGGAGAAACCTTGTCTCGAAAAACCAAAAAAAAAAAAAAAAAAAAAAAAGGATGAAATCCATTTTGCGTAGTAATGAGTTGGGTGTTTACACAACTTGATAGAGTCCAAAGCCATAGCTCCATCCTTGAAAGCTGAGGTGTGGTGGCTGGTAGTGAAATATTCAAAGTCTTGGCTATTTGAAATTAAGCCACTGTGCTTCTGTGAGAGCAGGAAATGTTCTCCAGGCAGTTGAAACAGCGCAGCCTATGGTATGGAGTAGCCTCAAATCCAGCCGGGGAGTGTCAGGCAGCATTTGTGGTAGTCATAAGGCGTGTCCGTGTCCGTGTGAGGAGTAAAGTGCAGGTGGTACTTGTGCAGAATCAAGGCCGCAGGTTATCACAGGATGCAACTTGTGGGCAAGCACTGCCAGGAACATCTCGGGTCCATTTGGTTCTGAATTAGTATTTGGTCCTTGTGCATTCAGAAACCTGTTACTGTTGCACAAGTTTCTCTCTCTCTCTCTCTCTCTCTCTCTCACACACACACACACACACACACACACAGAGTTTGAGAAGCTTCGGTTGTAGTATGCAGGGCGTGACTGACTGACTGTCAGGGCCCAGCTGCTCAGCAAGTGCTGAGGGAGCAGATTGGATGCAGTGTGTCTTAGAGTCAGTGTTCTCCAGTAGATACTAGACCATTGATGAGCACTTGCTAACAGACCTGTGGAATGGCTCCTGCGAGGGTCACTGTGAGTGGGTCCCAGTGTGCACACTTCACTATAGCTAAGAATAGGCACTTTTCCACAGAGTACTTGGAATTGTCTCCAGTATCTCCATACTTAACACCATCTGGGGAAGAGACCCTTCTGGATGCCAGGACCCTAGAGAAACTTGACAGCCACTTGGGGTGTGGTCAGTGATTGACTCTCTGGTGGTTTGGTTTGGTTTTCTGTTTGTGGGTTTTTATTTTATTTTGTTATATTTTGAGGCAGGGTCTCAGTGTAGCTCAGGCTGGCCCTTAATTCACCAGTTGAAGATGACCTTGAACTCCTGATACTCCTGCCTCTGCCCAAGTCGTGTCCATCTCCCACCATCCTTGGCCATTTTATTTCTTTGACCTGGGGTTTTTCTGTGTATCCCATGCTGTCTTCAAACTCGCTAAGTAGCCCAGATGGGCCTTCCAACCTGTATTAGCCTCAGAACGCTGCTGTGAGGAGTGTGTGCCACCATGCTGGGCTTCCATTGATTTTTGTTTTGGTTTGGTTTTTAATCTCCCTTCTTGCTCTGTAACCAGGCTGGCCTGGAGTTCCATGTATAGCCCAGGCTGGCATCAAACTCATGATGATCTTCCAGCTTCTGCCTCCTGAACGCTGGGATTTCTGGTGTATGTACCCCACACCCTTGCCTTTCTTAAAGCCCTTGTTTTGGGTGCTTAGGGTACTTGGACTATGGCCTGCACATTAGATGGTGGGGGTGATGGTCTTAGGTGTCATTGTGCCTTTGTTACATAGAAGAGTGGTTTTGTTTTTAGGAGATTCAGCCAAGTGTGTGTGTGTGTGTGTGTGTGTGTGTGTGTGTGTGTGTGTGTGTGTTTGTTTTCATGGTAATGGTATGTGTGTTGAGGTCAGAACAACCTGCAAGAGTGAGTTCTCTCCTGTCTTTCAGATACTGGGGATGGAGTTCAGGTTTTCAAGCTTGCTGAGAATGCCTTTACCTGCTGAGCCATCTCATCGTGCTGACCCAGGATTTTATGTTTTTAACAGAAAAAAATAGAGCTAAAGATAATAAGAGAAGGGTACATTCTACTCTTTTTTTTTTTTTCAACTTTTCTGTAACTTTGAAATAAATGTTGAAGTGAAAAGTACGGTGCGGCCTCTACTGATGAAAGACTGAGCTTACTTCAGCCTGTCTTCTGTGAAGATGCTGCTCACCCACAGCAAGAGGTTAGGTTCCCAGGGGTGTTGGGAGCACCGCAGTAAGTGAAGGATGCTGACCATCCAGCGAGTGAGCAGATACACGGGCTTCCGGGAAGGGCAGTGGTGGCTTTACAGCTCTGAGTATACAAGAGACCGTGGGCCACACTAGGTTCATCTTGTGGCATGTGAGCTGCATCTTAGCAGGTAGCTGGGTCCTTAAGGAAGCACTTGCTCTCTGCTGCCTCATGACTGTTCTTTGAGGGAAATTTCAAGGCCTCCCTTGTTCCTAACCTGTCAGCTGCTTTGCAGGAGAAGCCAGATGGCCAGAAGGGTGTGTGCCGATGTTTTCTGCCCGGGTCAGTTCTTCTGCTGGCCTTCCCGGTTAGAGGAGTGTGCCGCTGTCTTTAAGGTGCTTCTGCTTCTCTGGCTGGCATTGCCAGAGTGCCTTTCTCATGTGGGAGATGGGCCAGGCTGTGGCTGTGAGTAGGAGTACCAGGTCACTTCAAAGTGAGTGCAGATCTGTAAGTCACTCTCAAAGGTGGTTCATTTTAAAGCAAAATTCTCCAACCCTTTGCCTTTCCCAGTGTGTACTAATCGCCAAAGGTCAAGAACATTCTTGGTTTGTGATATTCGAAACAGTGAGCTAGGTGCTTGTCTATGATTCTAGTACTTGGAAGGCAGGGAAGGAGGATCGGGAGTTCGAAGCCAGCCTCAGCTACATAGGGAGTTGGAGCCCAGCCTGGGTTACTTGAGACCCTAAACTAAAAAATATTCGGAAAAAAAATGTAAATAGCTGAAAGAGGAAGAAGCTACCACGCAGATAAAGCAGACAGTACCGCCTTTGTGGTTTGCTTCAGTTTTGAGTCAGACTCATATTGACTGTGAGCATTCTCCGCTCCAACGGAGATTCTGAATGCTGGGATTATGCTGAAGCATGAGCTAGGACACCCAGGATAGTGTTTGCCCCAGTGAGGAGAGGTTATGATCCTGTGTATCTAATAACATTCCCTGGTTTAAACCTATACTCCCTTCTGGCCTGCTGGCCTCTCCTCTCCATTTGGCTACAGTGTTTTCATGGGGGTGGGAGGGGAAATGGGGAGCTGGCTCAGCCTTGGCAGGGCATGTGGTGATGTCATGCGCCTGGTATATGGGGAAGCTGTGGCCTTTGGCCAAGGACAGAGAGGGGCATGTGACAGCTCAGTCAGCAGCAGTTCCGTTTGTGTGCTGATGGATGGCGTGTGGCTACTGAGGCCCTGGAAGTAGGCCTCCCAATTTGGAGGCAGCTGTGGCTGGAAACCTTGAACAGTGAAGTCAGTTGACCACCAAGTTTACAAAGGACATAAGGACTGTAAAGGTTAGGGTTCTGCCAGGCCAATTGCACAAGTATTTCCTTACTGTTTTGGAGGATGAGCTGTTGCTATGAATGTGGAAAGATGTGTGTGGCCCTATGATGTATAAGGGAAGGGCTTGGGACATTTCAGTTAGTATCTAATGTTTCCTGTCTCATGCTGGGCATTGTGGTGCATGTCTGTAGTTCCAGCTATTGTAGAGGTTGAAGCAGGGGGATCACAAAAGCCCAGGAGTTTGAGGCCAGGCTGGGCAACTGATCCCATTTCCAAAGAGGTGCCTTTGCTTTTTTTTTTGTTTGTTTGTTTGTTTGTTTGTTGGTTTGTTTGTTAAAACTGGCCTCTTCCCTTTTAGGGTTGTCAAGACAATGACATGTATATGTGGTGTTCACACACACAAAGTGTAATATATATATATATAAAACATATATATATATATGAAGAATAAAGAGCCAGGAGGTGGTGGCACACCTTTAATCCTAGCATTGGGTGGGAGCGGGGAGCACAGAGGCCGGAGTTTGAGGATAGCCAGGGCTACACAGAGAAACCCTGTCTCGAAAAACAAAATAAAAAGTGTATATGTGTGTATTTTCTCTATTTCTCTGCTCATTTCCTGCTTTTTCTTTCTTCTGGCCTGCCTCCACTGTGTCATGGACAGTGAGGACCACTGTTGGGTAGCATTTAAAGGCATCGTGTCTCCGCTGTAGGAAATTGAATGTAAACTGTTGCAATGATGCCTGCTTGTAGAGTGGAACCTTTGTTCAGAACTAACGTGTGTAGGACAACAAAATGCTTATGGTTGGTTGGTTAACTTGGGGGCTGGAGATGGTGCTTAGTGGTAAAGGATTTATCTAATAGTGCACGGACCTGTGTTCAGTCCCGAGCCCTGAAAAACGGAAAGATCAAACCAACAGCTTGGATTTTTCAGTTTGATATGATTGCAACTATCTGACTAAATTCAACATAGGACTTGCCAACACAGAAACTATCATTTGGAGTTCAATAATTGTCAAGGGATGCTCAGTTTTGACTGTATAGTTTGCACCCTCACCTTAATCTTAAATACTCTGTGGGGAATATGAGTGCCGAGCAGAAGCCTTACTGCATGTTGTACTTGGCAACTTTGCCCCTGTTTAAAGCTTGGTACTAGGTAGAGGAGATTGCTCTTTGGACCAGAAGATGTGCTGTGGAGCCAGTTTTTAACCCTTTCCATCCATCAAGGATGAGGCTGGTGAAGTGTGTCTGTATGTGCTCAAGTCAGTCTTTGGCTGTGGGTTTGCTCAAGACAGTTTGTGAAGTGAAACTGTCCAGAATGATGCTGACTGGGACTGGGCCCGTCCTTAGAGTGTTTATGTAGAGGTAAAAAGCACAGGTGGAAGAAGCCAGGTTGGGCTTGCCTTAGCCCAGCTACCATCCAGGTGGGGTCTTCAGAAGGCTTGCCTGGAGGTGTTGTATTTGAAGGGGAGAGTCGGTTGGGGCTGATCTTGAATATGTTGAGATCTTTGTAACTCAGGCCAGCCTCCAGCTCATGATTCCCCTGCTTCTGTCTCTCAGACACTGGGATTACAGGTGCACCACTAGATAATCTTTCTAATCTAAAGTTAGCTTGTGGTTGTAACTGTTTACTATGCTTATAGTTTAGTTGCAGGCTTATCAAAGACTGATGCCTGGGCCTCATGCAGTAGGAGTGGTGCCTTGCCTCTGAGCCTTGCCATGCGTGGGGCCAGAGCTGCTTGGCAGGCCCTCATAGTACTTGTGTTAAGTTCAGTGAGGCCTGGAGCTCCCTCCATATAATAGTGCTGAGCGGTCACCTGGACATGTGTAGCGTGCAGGGCTGGGCTGGACTGTAGTTCTGGAACCTGTTTAAAGGATCATTCCTGCTGGCTTCAAGGTAGGTGGTCAGCTTACTTTGAACACTAGGACTTGCTGGCATGGAGAGGCCGCCAGCTTCTGGAGTGATTGAGTACAAGATGGCTTTTGTAAGGAGACTGGCTGACTATGTAAACAGCATTTGGATTGTGTTCTACTGTCTGCTGAGATCAGGGACTTGAGCCCTGTATCTGCTCTCGACATGCAGATGATCAGGTGCTTGGTGTGATGGCAGGGCTTGTAGCTGCTGTGTGTGGTTGGGTGGTCATTTAAGTATTAAAAACACTAAAGCTTGTTGTGTTTAGAGAGTAAATGAAAAGTGTAGAGGATTACATGTTGTTCTGCGTTTCTCTTCCCTAGGTCAAAGATCGTGGTCCAGAAGCCACTAGGAGATTTTTCAATTGGTTTTACTGGAGCATTAATTTGGGAGCGATCCTGTCATTAGGAGGCATTGCCTATATTCAGCAGAATGTAAGCTTTCTCACGGGTTACCTGATTCCCACTGTCTGCGTGGCCATCGCTTTCCTGGTCTTCCTTTGTGGCCAGAGTGTCTTCATCACCAAGCCTCCTGATGGCAGCGCCTTCACTGACATGTTCAGGATTTTGACCTACAGCTGCTGCTCCCAGAGAGGTGGGCAGCGGAGAAGTGGGTAAGTGACATGACTTTTTGCTCCCTGTAGATAAAATACCAGATGAAGTTTGGGGTGTATGGTTTGTGTCTCCAAGCCGGTTTCATTCAGAAAGTGTGTGGTGTAAATCCTGCCATTCAGCTAGCAGAACCCTGAGTTCAGTGCTCTATGCCCAACTTCCTCACTGCCAACATGAGTAAGGGTGCCTTGCAGCTGAGTGGCAGATTTTGAAGGTAGGGATCTGAGAGGGTACCATGGAGACAGACACATATTGTGCTTTCGACACAGAAGTGTTAATGAGAACTTAGGCTGTGTATGTTGTTAGTCCTTATCTCTAAGGGAAGCTGCTTCTCTCACTTTGGTCAACATAGCGTTCCTCATCCAGGGCCATGGCAGCTACTCTCTGATGGAGGAGCACGCAAGCATAGCTTGAGGTGCACTTGGGGACCCATTTATCCTTACATGAATGGGCCTTGCACAGCCTCAATGCTGAATGCCCCAAGCCTGGGACTTTTAGAAACAGCCGTGTTCTGAGATCTCCCTTCTGCTGCTGCTGGTGACCCGTGGTTCTGCTCTGTGCAGATGAATGAAGTCCAAGAATCAGCCTAAAGAGGACTTAGATGCTTCTCTGTTTTCTGCAGGCTTTTGTATAAACTGGTTCCTTGACTGTGGTTGGGAAATAAGACAGACTGCAGTACTGTAACCACCAGAGCAGTCAAGACAGAGAGAGAACCAATGTTCAGGGAAGCTCCTGGACCTTGGTGGTCAGCTCCCTCCCAGTGATTGGATGAGCCTAAGGGTTTCCTGGAATTACTAAGCAGAGATGGACTCATTGCCCTTAGGGCTTCCTGTGGGATGTCCTGGTTGTGAAAGTGTTCTGCAGGCTAATGTATACACCCCCCTCCTGTGCTTGTCTGTCTCTTATTATTGTACTGGAAGCCTCTGTGTGGCAGACCTGAAACTATACCGAGTGACTCCTGTGATTCTGATGATGGCACATGAGTCCCTTGTGTGAAATCTGACTGCCCCAACCTCCCTTGTGAACCTGCCTTTGCTCTGGCAGCTTTCAGAACCCTGCTCAGAGGGGCACTAGCTCTGAGGAACTTACAAAGCTAGAGGAGGTCACCCAGCTCCAGTAGACCCTGGTGTTCGCTAGGGCTTCCTTTAGCCAGACAGAAGCAGTGTTGCAGACTTCAGCTGTTTCTAATCTAGATTGATAGCCATGGACACGGGACAGCCTTTTGCAGATCGTCCTAATGAGATCCTTTCAGCCAGGGGTCCAGCATAACTCCAGGACCTTTGGGGTTTCAGTGCACACATGGCACAGGAAGGGTGAGACTGAGCAGCCTGGCTTCCTCTGAGCTTCAGCTTTGGAAGTCTTTAGGGCAAAACTAAGCAGAAAGGGTTGGAAGTCAGCTAAGTTGTATGAACTTGCTGTGGGCCCTGGTGGTTCAGAGACATTACAGTGCCTGACTTGAATGTTTGCCCAGGGGAGCTGGTCAGCTCTTAGGATTGTTGTAAGCCTCAGTACAGTGAGGTGTGCAAGGCTCTCAGCAGCCTAGTCCTGACGGGGCCCTTCACTGTGCTGCCGGGGAGCCTGCAGTGGGACTGAAGAGCCCAGGAAGTGCCACACACCTGTTTCCCATGCGTCTGACTTGCCCTGTCCCTGTGTGTGGTCTGGGTTGATGTGTTTGGAGGGAGATGTGGTCCTGATTTTAGACCTGACAGGCTGAGTTCACACCATCATGTTATCACACGATACTAGAGCTGGCCCAGGGGCTTGTTTAGTGCCTTTGTGTGGTTCGTGACAAGTTCAAGGGTGACACACTGTGCACCTAGCCTTTCAGAGCCTGGACACACAGGAGTAGGGAAACTGAGTCACAGCCTCTGGGAGGAGGAGCAGGCCCTTTATGTCACAGCATAGAGCACTAACCCTGCAGGTGGACTAGGAGCTTCTTTCTTTCTGAGACAGGCTCTCACGTAGCCCAGACTGGCTTTGTACGTGCTTCGTATCTGTAGAAGTGATTCTCTTCCCTCAGCCTCCCTGGGGCTGGGGTGACACCTGTGCCACCTCACTTGGTGATTGGGAGGCTTTAGACCAGCGCCTCATGTTGGGGTGACCCCCAGCCATAAAATTATTTTCACTGCTACTTCATTCAAGAACTGTAATTTTCTACTGTTATGAATCATAATGTAAATATCTGATATGCAGGATATCTGATGAGACTCCTGTGAAAAGGTTCTTTAACCTTCAAGGGAGTTGTGACCCACAGGTTGAGAACCACTGCTTTAGACACACACTGGTTCATCAGCTTTAAAGTATTTTAATGATACACAACACCGAGGGGCTCTGAGTGACCTGTGAGAGCCCTGGTGCCAAGGGTATTTGGTTCTCGGCATCGATATGTTTCAGAGCCATCATTAGTGGGATGTGCTTATCCATCACTAATACAGGTAGTACCTGTATCAGCTACATGGGGACTGGAGAGAAATAGGAATTTGAAGGAGTTGAGGCAGGAGAATCACTTCTATAGATGTGAAGCAAGTGTCCCTCGCACTTAGTCCCTGTGGTACTGGGCAGAGAGTAGGTATTTATTTCATCAGAATTTGGCTAAAATACCAAGTTATGGTTTTTAGTTTATTGATCTTCCCCAACTTGGAATACACAGATTAAGAACATTAGCTTTGTAGGGTAAAATAAGGGACTGGAGAGAGAGCTCAGCAGTTAAGAGCACTTGCTGATTTTTGTCAAGGACTGGGTTTGGTTCCCACCACCCATAGTCTTCCACAACTCCAGTTCCTGGGGATCCATTGCCCTCTTCTAGACTCTGAGGGCACCAGGCCTACGCACAGTACACTTTACATATATGCAGGCAGGTTGGGTGTGTTGGCAGATGCTTTTAATTATAGCAGCAACTGGCAAATCTCGGTTTGAGGCCTGCTGGGTCTCCATAGCAAGTTCCAGGATGGCCAGGTTCCATAGTGAGACCGTCTCCAAAGACAAAACACACATACAGGCAAGCCACACATCTAAAAGAAGGAAAAAAATTAAACATGACAATTTAGTGAAACAGGGCCTAGGATCATAAACTCCAGTGTGGACAGCTGCCATTCCAGTGTCTGGGATTGGGAGGCTCTCAGTGGGGTTGAGTGTTTACTGTTGGTTTTGGTTGGGAATGCACAGTTTCCTACAGTCCATATTGGTATTGTGTAGCTGGGAAAGACCCTGTTGCTGTCTGAGGGACCTCACTCATTTTGTAAAAACTGCAGCCAGGGAGGCAAGGGCGTTCATTGTATTCTGGAATGTAACCCACAGCTATGAATGAGGTGTGGGTGTCCAGGCATTTACCTGTAAGCCAAGAAGGCTTCACTCCAGTCCTGACCCCAACTCCGAGGCATTAGGGTGTTGACACAGCTCTGGTCTCATCTGTGTCCTAACTTCCTCTTTGAAATGGGCCAGAAAGAGCCTTGTAAGACTTGGCAAGCTTGTGATAAAGGTGAATGAGTGAGTGCCCTGTTCCCCATCACCCTGCTATAGCACCTATCATGGTTCTTTTCTTTACACTGCCCCTTCATCCCAGAGGGAGATGTTGCTTTCTCTGCCATCAGGGCACTCTGGTCCCTCTAGTGTCTGCTCATGTGATAAACCAGAGTAGTCACCAGAAACAGGGCTTGCTGTCAGCTGGCTAGAAGTCCAGGCCACATTGCAGCCCTGTGGAGCTGCCTGAGGTTGAGATGCCTTCCCTGTGGGTGCAGTAGACACAGCTGCCCTGTCCACAGGCCCTGTAGTCAGCCACAGGAGCTGGGGTGCAGTCTGCAGTTAGTCACAGAAGGCCGTAAAGCAGGGCAGTGCAGAGAGCCGCTTTCCCACCCCAGAAGTGATTAGTTACCAAGCATTGTCCCTGGGGGTGGAAGTGAACTAATTCCTTCATTTTGTTTCCCAAAGTGAAGGCCTTGGAGTCTTTCAGCAATCTTCTAAACACAGTCTGTTTGATTCATGTAAGATGTCGCGTGGAGGGCCGTTCACAGAGGACAAAGTGGAAGACGTGAAAGCCCTGGTCAAGATCGTGCCCGTGTTCTTGGCTCTGATTCCTTACTGGACAGTGTACTTCCAAGTGAGTGCTGCAGGGCTGCAGTGCAGGGCTGGGGTGAGCCACCAGGTGCCACAGTTTCCAGTCACAGACTCAGATTGGCTGGTTGGTGTTGGAAAACCTTCCCCAAGCAGCAGCAGAGAGTGGGGTGCGTCTGGTTTTCTGGACCCTCCAGCTTCTTATTTGGTTGCCTGGCAGCTCTTCTCAAAGAGACTCTACGGTGACCCAGTATTGCCATGTCTGATTCTGAGAGGTGGTGCCGCACCTCTTCAGCTGGAGGAGGGAGGGTGTGTGCGCACGGGCTTGGAGAGGCTCTGCTGGCTTACCTGCACCGTCTGCTTTCTTTGTCCAGATGCAGACCACGTACGTTTTACAGAGTCTTCATCTGAAGATTCCAGAAATCTCAAGTATCACCACCACCCATCACACGGTAAGAGACCTGGAGGGGACATGACTTCCTTTCTGCAGTTAGAGCAGGTAGCTGGGACACTGGCACTAGAACTAGTTCCTGATTGGTTACAGCCTGCTGAGGTGGGGTTGACCAGAGCCATTAAACACTAGTACTGTCAGATTGAGCCCCTCCTCAGCTCAGGACACCCATTGCAAGTCATTGTCTCTAGTTGAAGCATCCTGGAGGTCATGTGTGGGTGGTTGGGGAGCTGCTGTACTGACAGCTAATGCCATGCTCTGTGCAGCTGCCTGCAGCCTGGCTCACCATGTTCGATGCGGTCCTCATCCTCCTCCTCATCCCGCTGAAGGACAAGCTAGTGGACCCAGTGCTCAGGAGACACGGCCTGCTTCCGTCCTCCCTGAAGAGGATTGCTGTGGGGATGTTCTTCGTCATGTGCTCTGCCTTTGCTGCGGGTGAGCCGCCATCTCTCTAGGCCTCTCTTCTTCCCCTTTCCCCAGCCTAGCTTCTGCAGTATGCAGCTGCTAGTGTATTGTGCTGAAGACACTGGGCAGCTGGTGAGTCTTCATCTTCTGATGTGCTCTGGACATGTGTCATTTGAGGACAAACCTTCATCTATAGGGCTGAGTAGACTTGCCTGCGCGGCTGCCCCGGGCTGCAGGCTGACAGTGGGCATGAAGAGATTCTGTGAAGTGTCCGAATCTCACAGGTGTTGGAGCCTGCAGGTGTCCCAGCATCGAGAAAAAGGTTTTGTGGGATTGTTCAAGGCTCCTGGGAAGCTCCCAACAGAGGTCTCAGCAGCTGAGGAGCTAGTTCCTCAGGTCCTGCACCACACTTCAGCACGGGACAGTGCCCTAAGACACTCCGTTCCCATCATGGATTCTGTTTGAGGCAGAGGCTGGGGTCTGGTCGCCTTTTCAGTGTGAGTGTTCTGCCTTCATTAATATTTGAAGATGTTGAGCTGTAGGAACAATACAGCAGCAGGAAAACAAAAAGGTTTTCCACACAGTTGTGGTCTGAGGAACGTGGTGCTGAGCTCTGCTGAAGGGAGCAGATGTTTAAAAAAGTGCCTCTGCCATCACAGCAGAACACAGGCTGCTGAGACGGTGCTTCACGGGCTTAAAGAAGTCAGTCCATCTTCCAGGTGTGGGCCCTTGAGAGAACTACTGCACTTTCTGTTGATCAAACACATAATTAAAGTGAAGTTTGTTGGAGTGACACATTGCTTTATAAGTCTGCAGGGATGGATATACGCATAGCACATGAACTGGGGACACAGGGCTGTCTTCGAGAGTCCTGGGCTGGAAGGAGTATCTGTCCATCTGCCTCATCTGCCTGTGGCTTGGCTTTGTTCTCAGCTTCTCTTCCTGGGTGGGGGCCCTGCATCCTGCAGTTGTGCCAGCTAAGTGCCAGGGGTGGGTGGGTTGGGTTGTTTCCTTCCTTGTTTGCAGGGGCATTTTCTCATAGAGCTCTGATGGGTTTCTATACGGCCTCTTTTCTTTCAGTTTCATTCATGGCTGAGGCTCTTGAGATGGCTGCCCTCAGAGCAATGGGGGCTGTCCTGTGGTCTCTGGGTAGATCTGTGCAGGAAACAGGTGTCAGGCCAGTGTCTTGAGATTTCCCCTGCAGGCTCTGTCCCTTCTAAGGTCTTTTACAAGTGCCAGGAAAGTATGTGTTTCATAGAGTCCAGCACTCAGTGCATCCAGGCAGCCTCCTGACCTGTCTGTTGAGACCACATAGTGTGTAGCTATCTTTCCAAGAAACTGTCCTTGCTGTGTGGCAAGATCATAGGCGGGAGCTATCCTGTCAGGAGTAGAGAGGCGCAGCCCAGCAAGCTCAGTGGAGACAGCTATTGCTGCTGAACACAGGCTGCCCCAGTTCTAGGGCGGTGGACTGAGGAGTGTCCACAGGCTGAGTAGAAACCGAAGACTTCACCTTGTACTTCCCACACAGGACACAACTCCACTTACACCGTGCCTGTCAGTGGCAAGGGCTGTAAAGGCTCTCAGGTGCAAATTGGGTAGGCCATGGGCTTGTTTCCAAGATGGCTTAAGGGAAAAGAGTTTCCTATATTAGGTTTCACTTTTTCCTGTGGTGATACTTGTAATCTAAGAAATAAAGCCTGCCTGAAGATCAGAGGACAGAGCCAGCCACAGAGGTAGCCATAGAGGTCAGGCAGTGGTGACACCTTTAATCCTAGCACTCAGGAGGCAGAGGCAGAGATCCATCTGGATTTCTGTGAGTTCAAGGCCACACTGGGCTACATGAGATTAATCCAGTCTAAAAGAGAAAGAGCCAGGCAGTGGTGGCACACACCTTTATTCCAGTACTTGGGATCACACATCTTTAATCCCAGCACTAGGAAGGTTGAGACAGGAAATGATATGGCTGGGCAGAGAGAGGAATATGAGGTAGGAGGAGGCAGGAATTTGCTCTCTTGCAGAGGCTCTGGCAGGCTGAGGAGTTGATGAGGTAAGAGGTGGTGGCTGTGGCTTGCTCTGCTTCTCTGATCTTTTGGCTTTCACCCTGATATCTGGCTCCAGGTTTTTATTAAGACCGGTTAGAATTGGCAACATTTCTCCTTAAAAATATTTGTGTATTTGAGACAAGTTGTTGTGTAGTCCAAACTTAACCTGGGAGTGATATCTGCCTGACTTACCTTTGAATGCTGGGCCTACAAGTGTGACTATCACACCCAGCTATGTATTTTGTCCTCCTCCTCTCTTTCCCTGAAGGGTTAAAATACAGTTCATCACCATTCTGTATCTCCTTACTGATGCTTAAGTTCCCCCTCCAACTCCCGACCGTCTCTGTTTCTGTGGGTTCAGTTTTTCTAGTGGGTAACAGATCCAAGTCATTTTTTCTGTTTTCTTTTACTTAGTTTACTTGTTTTACTTAGTTACCTACATTTTCTTCATTTTTGTCTTGTATGTGTATGCTAAGTTTGTCCCTAACTGCCCTCATATTTTGGTGACTTGTATAGGATTTTTCAAAATCCTGTGGGTTCTGGTGGATTATTTCAAATACAATAGTTCTTCCTTGTCTTCTGATGATGTTTCCTTAAGTTTTTTGTTTGCTTGTTTTTGGTTTCTGGAGACAGGGTTTCTCTGTGTAACCCTAGCCATCCTGGAACTCTCTTTGTAGACCAGGCTGGCCTTAAAACTCTGAGATCTACCTGTCTCTGCCTCCCCCGAGGGCTGGGATTAAAGGTATGTGCCATCACAGCTGGTCTTAAGATTTGTTTGAAAGATTTCATTTATGTGTGTGTAAACATGAGTGCAGCTACCCATGGAAGCCAGAAGTGTTAGATCCCTAGAGTTGGATTGACAGGTAATTGTGAGCTTCCTGATGTGGGCTCTGGGAACCGATGTTGGGTCCTCCACAAGACTGAGCTACCTCTCCAGCCCCTTATTTTTAAGAGAGGGAGAGGGAGAGGGAGAGGGAGAGAGAGAGAGAGAGAGGTGTGTGTGTGTGTGTGTGTGTGTGTTCATCCATGTGCCTGCAGAGGCTAGAGGAGGGCAGTGGATCCCGGGAGCTGGAGTGACCAGTGATTATGAGCTCTAGTCTCTGCAGGAGCAGCAAGTGCTCTTAACTGCAGAGCCATCTTCCCAGCCCCTCCTTCTTGTTTAATGGTGAAAAAATAACAATGCTGAGAATTTGCCTGTTGTTACATCTATACTTTGTTAACTTTGTTTACTGTAGGTTTTTGTTTTTGCTTTTTATTACTTTACAATTTTTATTTTGTGTGCATGTGGGGGTAGAGGTGTGCAGGCCACAGTTACATGTGTGGAGGTCAGTGGTCAACTTGCTTAAATGAGTTCCCCCTTTCCACCATGTGGGCTGTGGGGATCAAACTCAGGTCGTCTGGCTTGGCGGCAACGCCTTCGCCCACGGACATGTCTCACTGGCCCATTTGATTTCCATTTGATCTGAAAGTCACTTGGGGTGCTTCAGCTTTCCACATGGTACTGAGGTTTGTATTTGTGCTTTTGTTAGTGATGGTTCATTTTGTAGAGTTGAGGGAGACCATTAGTCCTATGTTGGGGACTTGGGGGTGGGGACTACCATGGCACAGTCCTTAGTAGCATTTACTTGTTAAGGTTCCCAGTGGTTGTTTCCAGGTCTTCCTTTCCATCTTCCTGTGGTGCTGTCCTTCTCCAGGTACCTCTGGCCCATAACGTGTGGTACTTCATTTGGTTCTGCTCAGTCTGTTTTATGTTCTTGGACCTGGGCAAGTTTCTGAGCTCCGCTTGACAATTGGGCCTATTTATTTGAAGGACTGCACATTGGTTAATTCAGCATTTTCTTTTTGTTTCTGTGCCTGTGGTGACGTCTTTGGGGACTTGGGTTGCTTACAGGATCATGGGTAACTTCCCAGTGGCTCTGCAATGTAGGAAGTAGCTCTGCCTCCCCAGTGACCATGGGCTACATGCAGATGCGCATGCATCTTCCCAGTTTAAAAAGATGAACAGAACGAGTAGTCCAGACACTCAAGGGTTAAACTAAACATAGTATCTGTAAAATCCCCTGTGAGGAAGAGGTGGATGACATGACTGACCTGCCTAGGAAGCTGTTCTGGTCACCCATCAGAATTGTTGATAAATGCCTGCAATATACTGCAGACTTAGCTGAATGGCAACATTAGTGCTCCACTAACCTGCTTCTCAATTCCAGGAATCCTGGAGAGTAAAAGGCTGGACCTGGTGAAGGAGAAGACCATCAACCAGACCATTGGCGGTGTGGTGTACCATGCTGCTGACCTGCCCATATGGTGGCAGATCCCACAGTATGTGCTCATTGGCATCAGTGAGATATTTGCAAGTATAGCAGGTGAGACTGAATGCTGGTGGCATCTGGGCCTGTCTGTATCATGTCCTGCAATGTCCTGAGTAGGGCTGTGGTACTTGGGGGTGGGATTGTGGGGTTAGAGCCTGAGTCAGTAAATAGTTCCCAGGCTGAGGCTGCCCTTTCTTGTGCAAAACAGGTGTTCACTAAGATATTTCCATGACCTGCTCTGTGTGTGCCATAGGAAGGAGGGGGAAGTGGCTGTGGGAGGCTTCCTCTGGACCTATGTCTCCCCAAACTCTATAGAGAGCACAGCTGTGCTGCTGGTGCAGGCTTACGTGAAGGAGCAAACCTGACTTACAGAGCTTGTTCTCATGGGCCTCTGTCACTAGTGAGACTGCAGGGACAAGGCGTTAGGGCAGATCAGCTACTGAAGCAATAGGAAGAGAGGAGCTGCTAATGCTCAGTCTCGGGAGGGAGGGATTCCGTGACTTTGCTCTGCCTGGTCACTGGGAATCTGTTTATAGGTGCTTGACCCTATTCTGATGTGTTGATTGTCAAGCAGGGTCAGTATAGAGAGACCCCTCCCCCCCAAAAAAAATATATTCAAGTCTTGACTTTTTAAGATTTATTCATTTTTATGTGTATGAGTGTGTTGCCAGCATATATGTATGTACACCACATGCATGTAGTGCCCATGGAGGCCAGAAAAAGGCATCAGATCCCCTGGAACTGGGGTCACAGATGGTTGTGAGCCTCCATGTGGGTGCTGGGAACAGAACATCTGTCTTCTGCAAGAACAGCCAGTGCTTTTAGCCACTGAGCCATCTCCAGCCCCTAAACTCTTGACTTTTTGAGAAAGGCTCTAACGTTGCAGCCCTACTGGCTTCAGACTTGTAACAATCCTCCTGCTGCAGCCTGTTGAATGCTAGGATTTCAGGTATGAGACAACATGTGTCCATATTGTAACAGCGTCTTAAGATCTTAAGTGAGAATACTACTCTTCCTTGATGTGTTTTAAGAGCTGTCATGATGAGTCACCGGCACCTCGCCCTGACTTCTCCAACCAGGAGACAGTCCTCCTGAGAGTACTCAGACCTCAGTGCAGTCTGTGTGCTGCTGGGAAGCTGGCTCAGGGTGCCTCCTCGTGGTGACCAGGATGGTCTTCTCAGTGTCGCCTCCTTTTCCTTTTCTCTAGGTTTGGAGTTTGCGTACTCAGCTGCTCCCAAGTCTATGCAGAGTGCCATCATGGGACTCTTCTTCTTCTTCTCTGGCATTGGGTCCTTTGTGGGCTCAGGACTGTTAGCCCTGGTCTCTCTCAAGGCCATTGGGTGGATGAGCAGCCATACAGACTTTGGTAAGATTCTGATGTCTGGGACGGGGTAGCAAGGTGCTTGTTGCTGCTGCGGGATATGTGAAGAATCCAGTCCGTCCCAAGAGGCCATTAGCCCAAACCCTGTTCTTGAAGTCTGCATTGAGTAGCACTGCATTGTCAGCAGCCAATGTGTCCAGCTCAGCACAATCTGGAGAGCTGGGTGAGGGAGTGAGACCGCATGGCAGCTCCTGTGTCAACCTGATCTTAGTTTTGGTTCCTGACTGTTTTGGTTTTCAGATGCTAGGACAGCTAGGGGCTTTGTCAGTGTTCTCAGTCAGTCTGCCGCTGCTGGATGCTTTTCTGGGCAGTGCTGTGGGTGACCCAGGAGATACAGCATCCTTTGCCTTTTAAACAAGTACGTGTTCCCTGTGCAAATGGGCCACACTGTGAGCATTTGCCCTGCTTGGTAGCACTTACTCACTTATTGCATAACTTTGGGAAAGTCAGGAGTTTTTCCTCTAGAAATTGTATGATTCCCAGAGCCTTAAGTTAGATTCCTTGGAAGTCCTGGAGTATTGCCCAGAAGGCTGAACCCCCTCCCCCGGATACCTATAACTTGACTCTAGCTATGTGAGGTCAGTTGTAAAATCAGCCAGTTGGTTTGGGGCTTGCCCTTGCTCTCATCCCCTGCAAGGTTAACAGCCCTGGCTCATTGGTTCTGGGTGCTGTGGACTTTCCCAAATGGTCGTCAGAGACCAGGATTCTAGTTACTGTTTAGTTTAAAACATTTACTATTATGTGCGCACACGTTACAGGCAGGCGGCTGCCGTGGTGCACACAGGGAGGACAGCTTTCAGGAGTCATTTGTCTCCTTCCCCTGTAGGATCTGGGGATCAAGCTCAGGCCCTCAGGCTTGCATGGCAGGTGTCGTTACTTGCTGAGCCATCCTGCCGGCCCACAATCCTTTTAGACAGGGTCTCATGCTGTCCCCGGGCTTCGGTTGCACTGTGTCTTACTCTAGCCCTGTGGACACTGTCTCATCTCCTGCAACCCAGCGCTGGCCAGCTCAGAACCCTGGCTTGTCTGCTGACCACCTGACCCTGCACAGGACACATTCTGTTCCCAAAGAATCAGCCTCGAGCACCTCATGTTCTGAGGCTCCTGGTTCCCCGAGTGCCACTCCCTCACAAGGATTGTGTTGTCCATTCTGCCCTGATGGATGTTGCTGTCTCCAGTGTTGGCTTTATGAAGGAGCTTTGGTGGGCATTGCTGTTCAGGCCTTCTGGAGACAAAATGCACTCTCATTTCATTCTCTGGGGACCAGGAGTCTGATGAAACACAGCTTTGTTTTTACCCCTCATGTGCTCTTCTGTCTGTGACAGCCCAGGACAGCTGCTTCTTGGGTGGTGGGTACATGTTTGAATTCTCTGCACGTTCCCAAAGTTTCTGGGCCTGGTAAGCTCTGCTATGCTTTCTGCTCTGGGGCTGACAGTATGGACATAACCACACTGTCCACTTGTCCTGCCAGCTCCAACATTGCACATAAAATTACATCATCGGTACATGTAATTTTTGCATCAAGTTGCATCAAGCGTCCATCCCTTGTAGTCGCAGAGGAGACAGGTTCTGGAGGATAAGTGTGTCACTTACCATGAGGGAGCACGCAGTTTTCCATTTACTGACTGAATCAATCTTTGGTCTGTGAGGTTCAGGGTGACAGATCTCTTCCACTGTGGGCAGACTTAGGGCCTTTGTCCTTCCATCTAGATCAGTATCTTGCATGTATCTGGGTTTCCTGTAGGAGCACGTGTGTTGTACTTGCTCATGTTGCTTGATAGACATGTGATGCTAATGAGCATTTGCTCATGTAGTAAAACGGTGTATAGAATAACCCAACATAAAAAGACGTCAGGAGGAGGAAGTCTCACCGTCTGAATAGACACTAGAACATGCTTTTTGAAGTGTCAGAAAGTGTAGCAACTTCCAGCCACAGCATTAGCTGTGTGCCAGTTCCCTTCTGTGGGACAACTTACCTAGAGTATGGCTGTGCTTCTTGCAGACCCCGAGTGACATGAATGATACCTGTGGCTCATGGGGACAGGAGCCAGGCTGTCATCCTGCCACTCTGTCATGTGGTTTGGTCCTGGTGGTGCTGATCTTTTCAGTGGGTCTTGAGAACAGTGGTTCACAGAAGCAGTCATGCCAGGTGGGCAGCATGCCAGGTGGGCAGCACTGGGGCTGGCACCACCTCACCCAAGCCTGAGTCCTCACAGGTAATCACAGTGGAGACCATAGGCTCGTACCTTCCAGCCTGGCTGTTGAGCTCATGGTCTGTGGTCCTGACCTGCACCATCCCCCTCCTCTGCCATTTGGGTTGCTGTAAAAGCTGTGACATTGCTTTACAGTGAGACCAAGGTGTGTCCATTACAGCAGTCAGGGCTGCCTGGGTAGTGTGAGAGACGTGGAAGAGGCTAAGACCTGGAAAGGCATCTGTCTTGCTCTAGTGGGAGGGTATGTCCTCATGCTGCCTGTCACGTGGGGAGGCCTGCAGCCCCATGACCATGCTGTGCTCAGCACCCTGCAGCATTTGGTGAGAGAAATGAGGTATGGGCTCAGACCATCCTCAGAAGCGTCACTCTGCTGAATGTAGACAGTGGCTTTAAGTGGAAGGATTGGAGAGCACCTCAGAAGTGAGTGCCAGGACAGACACAGTCAGGAGCAGAAGCACAGGAAGCTTCTCTCTTTGGATTGTCTGTTTGGAGGAGACAGAATACAAGTTACCGTCATGAACCTTCTCTGAGAGGCCTGAGCTGACACCAGCCTTACAAGCCTTCCTCAGCCCTTTGGGGGATCTTCCCAGTGTTAGAGCTGGGGCCAGGACAGCTGCTTCCCCTCCTTCCTTTCTCTGGAATGGAAGAACCCCTAGGAGGGAATGACTAGTGTAGAGTGCTCTCTCAGGTGGCCAGAGCCAGTGAGAAAGTGCCCTGTCCATGGAGTGCACTCACCAGGAGGCATCTGCTCACTCCTAGGGAACATCAACAGTTGCCATCTGCATTACTACTTCTTCCTGCTGGCTGCCATCCAGGGAGCTACACTGCTGCTCTTCCTCATTGTCTCGGTGAAGTACGACCGCCAGCGGGCCAGGGCAGATGCGGGGCCGACCAGCACAAGGACCTGATACAGCCAGCCAGCATGCTCACAGGTTCTGCAGACTGTAAGGCCTCGGGGCCTGCTAACCGCCAGGGCACTGCCAGCAGGCCCATTGAGGGAGCCTTGGTGTCACAACTTCTGAACTTGCATGTTGTCTGGACTGGCTTCCCTTCCCTCTGCCCAGATGAGTGTGGTGAGTGCCTTACTGTGATCCGTCTCCTGTGCACTGGGCCTGCCAGGGGAGAAGCGTGGGGCTGAGAATGTGGCTTCTCTCGCTGAAGGTCTCTGCTCGTCCTGAGCCAGCCATGCTTCCTCTTTCAGAGTCCTGGGCAGCCACTGTTCTGCCACTGGCATCCTTATTCCTTACAAACACTTACTTCTTCCTCATAGCATCTCCTTGAAGACTAGCAAGCACTTCCATCAAGGGGTAGGGGATTCTCTTTAGAGATGAAAGTGTGGTCGGTGGCGTGACGGTCCCTAGGAGCAGCACCAGCTCCATTCATAGTCTCTTTCTTGTCACAGTCTTGCTGATGCCAAGGCCTTGGGGTCAGTAGTGTAGACTCACCTGAGAGGAGGTTTTGTTGGTGAGGTAAGGGAAGTTTCTTTATTAGACTAGGCTGGCTTCAGACTTGGGGCCACCTCCTGTCTGCTACCTGGGTGCTGAGATTTCAGATGTGTGACACTGGTCAGCGGGACTTAGTTCTCGAACTACTGATCTGCTTTTTTAAGTACATGCATCAGTGACGCCTGAGGACACTGTGTCCTCGCTGAAACCAGACAGCAGCTGACAGGAGAGTGAAATCACATCAGGCAGATCTTCTCCTAGAACCTGACTCTGTCAAGTAAGGCTGGAGGCAGGGGTGAGCGGTGGGGTAAGGCTGGAGGCGGGTGAGTGGGAAAGCCCGGGGGCTGTTGGACCGGTCACCACCTTTGTATCGTTACTGACATACCTTGGGTTTGTTCTGTGTGTTGCTGTTTTGTATAAATTTATAAAAGCTTCTCAAACATGACCTCAAGAGCTTCCTGGGTGATTTCTCCATATTCTGTTTCAGTTTGGCACCCCCTACAGGTTTCATTTCGTGGCAGAAGCTGCTGCCAGCTCAGCCTTTCATTCCCTTGGCCGAGCCCTAGAGCCACTGTGTTCAAGTACATTTCTGCCTCTCACACACCAGGTGGAAAGGCTTTGGGATGAGAACATCCATTGTGCCCCTTGTCCTTGCTTAGGAGAAGCTGGGTGCTGACGTCTTCACCTGTCACAACGTAGGCTTTCTAGGGCTGGTGACTTGCTCAACAGGTGAAGGCGCTTGCCACCAAGCCTGAGACCCACGGACACGACTGAAGAACCAGTTTTCACTAGTGGACTCTACACACCACTGTGGAACGTATGCAGCCCTCAAACCCAAGTAAAGCATGTAGCTTTTTTTTTTATAAAGGAGGTTTTCTTCACAGGATCTTTTGTATTTACATGAAAGAAGGTCACAGAGAGGGAACTCTGCCTCCCCTTTTGTGTGCTTTGGACGCAGGTACCTATGGCCTCCCTGGCCCTATGACCACCCAGGAAGCACCCTCTGTGAGACAGGAATGGCAGCTTGGCAAGGGACCTGGGTGTGATGAAAAGGTCCTGTGTGATCTGTCTTGAAGCTCCTGGGGTTTTGTTTTAACCTCTGCCACTTGCTGAGTGTTAAGAACATCCATCATTCTAATGAGGCCATAAGGGGGCTGGTGCCAAGACACTCAGTGAGTGGCACCTCCAACTGGAGAGAGGCAGCAGCAGCCAGTGATGGGAGTCTCTGTGACTATACTATGTCTCCATAGCACCCACAGGATGCTTGGTGCTAAGCAGAGTGAGGGCCTTCCCTCCTCTTGTCCTCCATGTCTGTTGGAGTTAACGAGCTGCCCAAGTTCCAAGTTCGGGAGTGATCTGGCATGTTAGTCACACTGGGGAAAGAGTAAGGCGGGTACCAGATTGCCCTTCAGTCCTGTGTGCCTGCAGATCTGCTTGCAGTGGGACCTGACTGGAGGCGCAGTTGGTAGTCAGTCCTAAACCGTGACATTTGCATCTGAATAGACCGTGGGCAGTCACTTTGATCTACAGTTCTAAACAAGCAGTTGAATAAACAAACTGGGCTGTGCTGTTTGTGGTGTTCAAAGCTGTGTCTGCCCTGAGGTCTTGGCTAATATTACCTCAGCTAATCTCCCTGGAGACAGACAGCTCTTCAAGGATGCAGGTGGGGAGCTACATATGTCCCCACAGCCTGAGGCAGAAGCAGAGAGTTTTTAATCAAACCAGCTTCCTTCAAGGTGCTAGGTCCCTCAAGGCTGCAGTTGGTGATACTTGAGCAGGCCATGGCCCTGTGTCCACTTTCACTCGTCTAGAAGGCTTCACACACGCAGGGCTATGGAGTGTCTCATGGCTTCATGTCCACTGCTTGCTGTAGCCTCTCGGGATGGGGTTGGCAAACAACATTGCCTGTTGCAGGATTTGAAGACCCTTCCAAAACATCACTCCCTCCTCAATCCAAGGCAACAAAAGTGCCCGAATCTTCACACTACAGCTCGTGCACTCGGTGCCAAATGCGCTCTTCATGTTACCTGTGATGATACATCTGTGCTGTTGATGTTCCAGACATCTTAAGTGGAGTCTCACGAAGAACAAAACCCCTGCGTCGGTATTTTCAAGTGTGAAGGTCTAACGCCTTGTTCTTTGGAAAAGGGTCTTTTAAAGGGAATGCTAGACAAAGGGGGTTTGCTGAACAAGAACATCGCAGGTACACAAAAGGAGAGCAAGAGAGGTGAAGGAGAAGGCAGATGATGCCAAGCTGGGTCTGCAGTCTACCAGAGATGTGCTGATCTCCAAGTCACTACACTGTCAGGATCCAAGAGGGAGGCGCTCTGGGCCAGCCCAGGACTTCGTCTCTTGTCTGCTTGCTTGAGTCTCTCCAAACCAACTTAAGGTGAAAGACAGCTCCCAGGTAGGTGACCAGCAGGCCCTGTGCCGACAGCCCATGCTACAAGCACCAGGGCTAATGTCCAGGGGAGCCACGTTTGCCTTTTGTGTCTGTCTCACCACATGGACACTGAAGGGGGTGGGGGAGGCAGCTCCTGGGCCTCAGGACTGTGCTGCCGAGGGTTTCTCCAGGCCTTGTCTCTTGCTCTGCCCTCACTGATCATACGGACACTATATTTGTTAACACCCCCCCACCAACCCTTAGGTCATCTATCTCTGATTTCCCCTCTAGAACTCAGACCTGCACTTCTCTCAGATGGTTTCATAGGGCTAAAAGAGATACCTCCTACCTGATGATGATGTACAGGTGTGCATTCAGTCTCCTGTGAGAGGAGTTTACCTTCAGCTCTGGCAGACAGGCCTGGGTACCCATCCTTCAGCGACCCATCAGTACCCAGCACACTTTGCTGCTGTCATGTGGGGCCCTGGGCAGAGGTTGCAGCAACTGGAGGAAAGCCAGGAAAAGGGGGCTTTGGTAGTTTGAATGACAGTGGTCCCCATGGGGTCTACTGCAAGAGCAACAAATGCTTGTAGCCTTGAGCCCCCAGACTTATTTTTTAAGAACAGAGAATTGAGGCTGTTGAAATGACTCGCTCATCTAACACCACCTGACCACAAAGTGAGAACTCAGCTTTTTGCCTTCGGTCCCAAGTGAAAAGAAAAAGAAGGTCCTGGGGATTCCCAACAATAGCATGGTGGTTCACAATCCTCTCTGACTTCCAGGGAATCAGATGCCCTCTTTTGGCCTCCATGGGCTGCATGCATGTGGTGCACAGACATGTAGGCAAAATACCCATACACAAATTCTAAAAGAGATCTTGACATCAGGGACATCTAGGCAGAAGCAAGACCTGGGACACAGCTTGCTCCTCAAATGGTAATGCTGCGAAGGTGTTGGGTAGCAGCCAGTAGGGTCTCTAAGCAAGGTCATGTGGTCAAGAACACATTTAAGGTTCTATGTGTACTTGAACTTTGGATGTGAGGGCACTTTACATTTTAAAAAAATGCAGCCTTCTGAAGACCCCAGGAAATTCATCAAGGTGGCTTCCAGGGGCCTGGTGAAGGGGCAGGGTTGGACTGTGACCCCCCACCTTTGACCTCATCTGCCCGGCTGTTAACTTCCATCACCTGTTGTGGCTGGTAGGCGACAAGAGTACTGAGGAGCTGCCTCCTCACAGAGCAGAACTTCCAGACTGTGAAAAGCCCTGCAGCTGGCAAGAAGACTCCGCAGAGCAACACCATGAGTTTCTCTGTCCTGGACTGACAGCTCACATTACCATAATCTATATCACTCCAGTCAAGTAAACCCATGCCATCCCACACCCATTAGCAACAGCTTGTAACCCTGTGGAACGTTCATCCAAAAGACCCCATTTTAGAGTGGTCTCATCTTGTCTGTCCCTGTCCCCTGTGGATGATCTGACCAAACGCTGAGGTCAGAGAGCCCGCCCAGTGACCACACAGCAGGAGGAGGAAGAATCAGAAGTGCAGAGTCTAAACACATCCACTTGCCCCAAATGTTGGCATGGTCTGCACCTGTGGCTGGCTGCCAGCCACTCACGGGACAGGAGCCCACGCTGCCCATGTGACAAAGCAGAAAGAGCCTGGAGAGGCAGAAGGAAGCTGGCTCACCAAGGTCTAGTTCTAGAACATTACAAGTAGGCTGGAGCCCACAGGGTGGCATTGACCAAGACTGGTGTGACCTGAGGTTAATTTCCCCTATTGGCCGAAAGGGGAATTGAAAGTGAGAATAGACTAAGAACGTGAAGCCCTGCAGTTGGGAGGGGTTGCGCGGTGTCTGAAGGGGAACCTGAGCCCCCAGAGCGTTTCTGGATGTACTTCCCTCCATGGCATGGAAGCAACACTACACAGCCAGCTCACCAAACTGGACAGAGCTCAGAAAATAGACTTGGACTACCCACCCCCACCCCTACCCTCAGGGTCAGGAGCACAGTGCTGAGCCCAGTCTGAAGAGCTAGAAATTTCTCTGCCCCAAGGGTAAAACCCTTCTGGTTTGATTGTCCAAAGGAAGATACCTTCGAAAGGAAGAGCTTTGAAATAAGTTAGAACCTTAGATGTGACTGCCAATTATGATAGGAAAGTTACTGGCCTGTGGTTCCTCTCAGATTTCACATTTGGTCAAATAGCCACATAACCATTACCCTGCTGTAAGCAACAACTGGGAAGTCAGACCCATGCTCTTCATGTGTTTTAGGGTGTTTTTGTTTTGCAAAGCTCTACTTGTTCAGATACTGTCTTAGTCCCCACTGTCAATTACTGTGTGTTGAGAGTGTCCCCATGAGGATGAGGACAGTTACATCAGTCCAGAAACACAGGAAATGTGTTTGTCCCAACTGAGTCCAACATCGAATTTTCATTTTGTTACTGGACTTCTAGCTTAAGAAGGCCCTACAAGTTGTATACATTTGTAAAAGTATCATATAGGACAACTAGTGAGGTGTCAAACTCCTGTAATTGTAGTTAAACAGTCATTGTAGTTTCTTGTGAGCTGTGTTTAATGGTTTTCCCTCAAATCAGAAACAAAATAAAGTGCTTGGGTCTGTTAATAAAAAGGTTTTACCCAGGGGGAAAAAAGTTACTAGTGATCTCAGAAACTTTTCTTTTGGGGGGGGGGTGTGTTTTTTGTTTACCTCTGTAGCCCAAGCTGGCCTGGACCTCATTGTGTAGCTCAGGCTGGCCTGTATCTTGAAGCAGTCTTCCTGCTTCTGCCTGCAAGTAGTGAGGTCATAGGTGGGCACTACCATACCCAGCATATACATATATATATATATATATGTATATTTAAATAGAGTCAGGGTATTGCTTTGTAATCCAGACTGGCCAGGAGCTTGCTAGGTAGCCTGGGCTGGCCTCTAATGACAGCCTACACCTTCAGTCTTCCCAGGTGAAGGATTATAGGCAAGAGCCATTATGTCCCACCCACATCTGGCATTAAAAACTATTTTTTTACTGGCTGGCCTGAAGCTCCTATGTAGACCAGGCTGACCTCAGCCTCAGAGACCTACCTGCTCCTGCCTCCTGAATGTACCACTACACTCAGCTGTTTATTTTGTATGTATATTTGTGTGTGCCTGCATTTATGTCTGTACAACACGTGTGCAGTGCCCATGGAGGCTAGAAGATGGTGTCAGATCCCCTGGAACTGGAGTTACAGGTGGTTGTGAGTCACCCTTGTGGGTGCTGAGAACTGAACCCAGGTCCTCTGTAAGAGCAGCCAGTGCTTTTAATTGCTGAGCCATTTCTCCAGCCACCCCCCCAATCTGTTTTTTTCTTTTTAAAATTCTATGTGTATAGGTGTTTTGCCTGCATGTGGATCTGTGCACCATATCAACACAGTGCCCTCGGGGCCAGAAGAGGGTGTTGGGACTGGAGTTACAGTTGTAAACTGTCATGTGAGTGCTGGGAGTTGAACCCAGGTCCTCTGGAAGTGTACTTAACCACTGAGCCATCTCTCCAGCCCCATACCTGGTATTTTAAGGAGTAGCACGTCTACTTTATGACTTTGGTGGACCGATAGGACCTATTCAAAAGACGTTTTCAGAAATAAACATTTGAAACCCAAATCTCATCTGTACACATTATACTGATGTTATCATTGCCATCAAAATGTTAAATTCTTTCTATTGGTGTCATATTTTATGTAAATATTATATGTTTTTACAGGTCCAAAGCAGGCTAATCATTACCCTTGGCATGTGTGTGTGTCCTCTCATTAGCTCCACAGTTGTGTCTATAGTCATGTGCCACTGCTGTTTTTATAAAAAACAGTTTGGCTAGCCTGTGGTGGCGCACACCTTTAGTCCCTACACTCGGGAGGCAGGGGCAGGTAGGTCTCTGAGTTAAGGACAGCTTGCTCTACAGGGTGAGTTCTAGGACAGCCAGTAATACACAGAGAAACCCTGTCTTCAAAAACAAAAAAACAAAAAAACAAAAAAAAAAACAAAAGAAGGAAAAAGTTTGGGGCACTGGTGAGATAGCTCAGAGATGAAGAGTGTGTACTGCTCTTGCAGAGGACCTAAGTTGTTTCCAGCACCCACATTGGCGGCTCACAACTGCCTGTAAGGGACGCTGCAGCATGCACACAGTCGAAATATCTTTACATGGAAATTCTTTTTACTGTTTTTTCAAAAGTCACTCTTGTGCAGCAAAGCCTGTCAAGCCCATCACCTCTCTCTGTGAGCAAATTGAGCTCCAGCAAAATTGCAAGCCATGTTAGCTCAGTCCATTCTGACACAGAAAATAAATTTATCTAGTTAAAAAGAGGAACTCGGGGCTGGGGAGATAGCTCAGTGGTTAAGAGTACTGGCTGCCCTAACAGAGGACTCAGGTTCAATTCCCAGCACCCACAGGGCAGCTGATAACTGTAACTCCAGTTCTAGGGGATCTGACACCCTCACACCAATGCATATAACATAAAAATTAAATAGATTATTAAAAAAAATAGGAACTCTGCCAAAAGACTCTTGCTGTAGTGTTCAAAACAGGATCCTGTGATGTCAAAAGGAATTCTCACCCATTGCGTGACTGGACTGCCATAAATATCCCCATCCCATCTTCCCATCTTGTGCCTCTGTGGAAAAGTTTCTGTACTGCCCATTCTTTAATCTACTTTTACATACACACACACGTTAACCACTGCAATTTGCTAAAAGCTCCTGAAGTCCAAGATTCCTGAGGATCCATTGTCTAGATAATCTGATTAAAACTCCCATCTGACTGAGCAGAAACAGTAAGACCTTCCATTTTCAAAAACTCATTCAGTCCCCCGTAGGGCACTTAGAGTCACACAGTAGTTCTTCAGAGACTCAGACAGCTCAGAAATCCAATCGAATAAAGGCACCAAAACAAAAGGAGCACACTGTTTTGGTGAAGTTTTGACATAGAGCTAAAAATCTGTGCTGCCTTCCGAATTCCGGGTGCTCTGCATGTATGGGGACACACGAAGGTTCTGGGCTAGGATGCTGTTTGTCCATCACCGGGTAATGGCTGCCAAGTTGTTCAGCACCTGAAAACCGCACACACACTTAGACAACCCTCTGTGGGCTGGAGACACACACTGTGTAGACCTGGGAGTTGTTAGATCACATTGGCCACTGTGTCTGGTTTCCTGCAGAGAGGTGGTTCTCCAGCACCCCCACCCCCACCCCTAGACTCTCCTGGATGTGACAGTGCCTTAGAGCTGGGGGTTGGGAAGACACAGCCAGAAAAGGGGAAATGGATGACAGTGAGAGGCAGAGCCATTGTTATCACCCTGGTTACATTAACATTTGTATTGGAGCTGGAGAGGTGGCTGGGAGGTTAGGAGCACTGGCTGCTTTTGTAGAGGATCCAGGTTCCAGGTTCAATTCTCAGCACCCACATGGTGGCTCACAGCCATCTGTAACTCCAGATCTAAGGGACCTGAGGCTCTTTCATGAGTTGTGTGGGTACAATACACTCACACATACATACTCACAAAAAATAAATCTAAAAATTGTGTTCATATTACTGCAAAAACCAAATAAATATCTTCAGTGTTGATTTTTTTTTTATACTTGCAGTCACATTCACAACAGTGCCAGTGATTTCATATTCAACTGAACAACATTTCAAAAGCCATGTTTTGGTCTCATGAATTGAGCAAATTCCAACTCTGATTGTAATACCTGATGCTGTATTCAAAGCACGAGAGTGTGAAAGTCATAAATCTGAGAAATCAGAGTGCTAACAAAGCACTCGCCTTTTCCCTCAAGATAAGCAAGCAGCTTGGGTGTGGCGATCTCACCTGTGGTCCCAACATTAGGAAGGCCAGGCAGGAGGATTGCAGGAAGTCCAGGTTAGTGTGGACTACCCTGAGTTCCAGACCAGTCTAGACTATCAAGTTAAAAGCACTGGCTGCTCCTGCATAGGATCTGAGTTCAATTCCCAGCATCCACGTGACAAACGCACAAACTCCTGTAACTCCAGCTACTGGGGATCTGATGCCCTCTTCTTGCCTCTGGGAGTATTGCATGCACACACAAATACACATACTATAAAATAAAATCTTAGAAAACGGTGAGTGCTCTAAAGACCACGTGACATCCACCATCACTTCTGGAATAAGTCGTCCCACAGTGCCATTAAAAAAAAGAAGCACTGACTATCCTAGTTTGCAGTTGACTCAGATATTTTGTGTAGGTTTTTCTTTGAGACAGGATCCTATGTAGCTAAGGCTGGCCTCAAACTCTGTGTAGCTGAGGATGACCATGAACTTGTGATCCCCTTGACTTCGTCTCCCGAGTGCTGGAATCACAAGCATGTACTACCACACCCCGTTTATGCAGCCCTGGGGATAGAACCCCTATCCTTGTGCATACCAGGCAACTTCTTTATCCACTGAGCCACCCAGCTCCTAACTTACTTGCTCATGCACGGTGCTTGTTTCTGTCAAGACCCATCTAAGCCCCACATTGAGACTGAGTGCCTTATCTAACTCCTTTTTCCTCCAGGTCCATTTTCTGCGGCTCTGTAAGCCAAGGTCACACAGACATGGCATTCACTGGCTGACACGGGGTGAATCTATTCTCAAGTTTTCAGGACTTCCGGGACACTTCTCGTGGCTTAGTTTCTGTTCCCCTCCAGCAGTGTGTCCTCTATGGAGTCTTCAGAGTGTTGTCAAAGTGACCTCCCAGTGCCTCGGTTTGGATCTGGACAGTCCCTTGGAAGCGCATGTTTATGTCAGCATATTCATGTCAGCATATTCTTGGGTAGTGGTAAATTCTTAAGGAGGTGAGGCCTAGGTGGGTTGGGGGGGGGGGCTATGTTACCACGGCACGCCCTTGAAGGAACACTAGAATCTGAGTCCCCCCTCTCTCTGCTTCAGTCATGATCTGAGCAATTTCCCAAAGGGATCTCAAGTAAACCACCTCCTTCAGACTTCAAGTACTTTGTCACGGTGACAGCACACTGACTAACCACTGGCCGGGCTCCTCCCCTCCTCCTGCTCCACGTGTAGCAGAAAAGCCAGCATCTCTTTCTTCCTGGGGCTTCTGCGAAGGCGCAGAGCTTGATGGGGGTAGATCTCCCTGAGTCACTGGTTCTCGTCCAGCTCTGTGCTGCCTGGCTTAAACTGGGACCTTGCAACCCCCAAGCTTCAAGGTCCTGCTAAGCTTCCCACCTAGCCCAGCTGGAGATGATGCATGGTCCTGGGCTGTTTGTGTTTCTTTTCTTTTCTTTTCTTTTTTTTTTTTTTCAGAGCTGAGGACCAAATCCAGGGCCTTGTGCTTGCTAGGCAAGCACTCTACCACTGAGCTAAATCTCCAACCCCAAGAGCAAATGTTTTGTTGGAAAGTATAGAGATTGAAGACCGAAAGAAAGAGATGGACTTTGCAGGATGGGTTCCTATGTCTGATGGGCAATTCTCAGGGGACTCAAGGATGGGGAGGGGGCAGCTGGACCAATTTTTGAATATACACAAGGGATCTGCACAGGGAGGCGGTGTGGCTCGCTGGCCCTTCCCATTCAAGTGGCTTTGAATGAATAAGAGAAGATGGATTCATTATGGGAAAAGTTTTCTTTCAGAGAAATTAGGAAAGGACAGAGCCAGTGCCGAGGAAGAAGGGCAGCTGATGGGACACAAGCTTCACCTGCTCCTGATATGCACCATACTTTGCACTTGATGGTGTGTTTGCATCCCCAAACTTACAGTGTTGAAATCACAGCCCCTGCTGCTCTTGCCTGGTGACAGAGGATAGGAATTATCATCCCAGGAAGTGGCAGATGATGCTGGGTGTAGACTCATTTGAATATTGTTATGGTTTGCATGTGAAGTGTCCCCACAGGCTCATAGTTTTAAGCATAGTCTCCAGCTGATGGTGTTGTTTGGGGGAGACTTTCGGAACCTTTGGAATGCCAGGGTGGGGCTTGAGACTAACAGCCAGGTCCTACATTCAGCCCCTTCGGTCTGCTCCTGGTCTGGCCATGTATCAGGTAGCTGCCATATACCCACCCACTGTGGTGGTATTGTGTTCCCCAAAATATTGTATACCTTAATAAACTTATGTGGGGTCAGAGACGGAATAGCCACAATATGAAACAGAAGTTAGGCAGTGGTAGCATACGCCTTTAATCCTAGCATTCCAGAGGCAGAAATTCATGTGTTCAAGCATGGTGACCCATGCCTTTAATCCCAGAAAGCCAGCCTTTAATCCCAGGGAGTGGTGGTAGAAAGCAGAAAGGTATATAAGGTGTGAGGACCAGAAACTAGAGGCATTTGGCCTGGAGAAGCATTTGGCCTGGAGAAACATTTGGCCTGGTTAAGCATTTAGGCTTTCAAGAAGCAGCAGTTCAGCTGAGGATCCGGTGAGGTGAGATAGCTGTGGCTTATTCTGTCTCTCTGACCTTCCAGCATTTACCCCAATACCTGGCTCAGGTTTGATTTTATTAATAAGAACTTTTAAGATTCTGCTACACACCCACCCCTGCCATGAAGCTGTCTACCTTCAGCCCCTCTGTGATAGTTAGCATGAATTATCTACTCAACAGGATTTAGAGTCATCTAGGAGATAAGCCTCCAGGATTCTGATGGATTATTTAGCCTCTGGGCATGCCTTTGGGGGACTATCTAGGTTAGGTTGAAATGGGAAGACCCATCCACTGTGAGTGGCACTAGTCCCTGGGCTAAGATCCTGAATTTTATAAAAAGGAGGAAGACAGGAGCTGGAAAGATGGCCCCGCAGTTAAGAGCACTTGCTGCTCTTGCAGAGGACCTGGGTTTGGTTCCCAGCACCCACATGGCAGCTCACAACCACCTTTAACTCCAGTTTCAGGGGATCTGATGCCCTCTTGTGACCTCCATGGGCACCAGGCATACACATGGTGCACATACATGCAAGCAAACCCTTAGACACATAAAATTAAATAAACCTTTAAAGCAAGGAGAAAACTAGCTGGCAGAAGCATTTCTCATTCTCTGCTTCTCGATACTATATGACCAGCTGCTTGGAGCTGTAACTTGTCTTCCCTGCCATTATGGATTGCAGCCCAATAAACCCTTCCTTCTTGAGTTACAGCAACAGGAAAAGATACTAAGATGCCTTCGCCACTCTGTTGTACTGTCCCCTAAAGCTGTGAGCCAAAACCTCATCTCTTAAGTTGCGTCCCATATTTGGTCACGGCCGTGAGGACAGATAACCAGCACTCATGCCCTCCCTCCTTTCTGTAATGATCTGTTCAGGTCTTCACATGAGCCAGTTGCCATGAAATGTTCAAGAAGGAAACAATCCCAAGCCCTGGTGGTCTAGTTAGAGGCTGAGGGAGATGGGTCTTCAGCAAACAATGGATCAGATCAAAGTACATGTCACAGATGTACTAATAGTAGTTAGTGCCTCTTGGGAAAGCAGAGGCAAGGTGGTGAGGGGTACTGGGGACATATTATGGACTGTGATCTGGTCTGGGTCTTGGTTACCTCAGTTTCCCTTCCTGAGGGGAGAGTTCACCGGGCAGAGAGATGATCCAACATCTTAGATCTGTTTGAAGGACAACGTGAATGGGGTGTAGTTAGGAAACAGATGGGAGCAGCAGAGACCAGAGCAGGGGACACATGTTCTGTGTTGTGTCCAGGAACAGTGGGGACCATGTGACTGCCAGGTTCTTTCTGTGGCCTATCCCAGCTCCAAACAACTGACTGTATGAAAAAGCAAATCCACAGTCAGATCCCATCTCACTGAAGCTGGAAGGGCTACGGACTGTCATCAAGACAATAGACACTGGTGAGGATGAGGGAACAGGCCCCTTACACACTGTTGTGGAGATCTGCTGGGAGAAGTCAGCCTGGACTTCTGCAAAGACCTAAAAGCAGATTTGGAGTTCGCTAATGAGATGGCTTTAAGTGCTTGAGGTAGGCCACTCTGTCCTTTGAGGGACCAGCTCATCACTTGAAGTAGACCTAATAAGGGGCCCAAAAGTCTGGAACTTTTGGAGCTCTGAGTCCATTGCACGGAGTCTACACTGCCCTTCATCTGTCTCCCTGGCAGCAGTCTTTCCAAATGAAGGGTTGGAGCCAGGCAGAGGGGTGCCTACCCAAGCAATGCTCCGAGCTACTCCTCATCCACATCTAGGGCACTAGCAAAGACTATTTATCTCACCCTGAATGTGTGACTGCAGATCAGCGGTCAGCACAGCCTGAGGCTGGGCGCTCTGCTTGGGAAGCCTCCCTTACTGTTCTGCATGGTGGCAGCTGAGAACAAGAGATCCCCTGGGTTGGGGACTGGATCCACATACTCCATCCTGGCATCTAATTCCACCAATCACCTTATCAGCAGCCCTCCCCATCCCTGCAAAGGAACCCCCAGGCCTCTGTGGCTGATGAATCACCACCCGTTTGTCACAACTTCTGGGAACTGCTTTCTGAGCCCCCCCCTCCCCCGCTTACGTCCTTAGTACTACACAGTCCTTAATTACTTTCCCATCGATTTCTCTCCCTGGGAGCCAGTTACAGCTCAGGCGAAACTCAAGGCTGATGGAAAGAAAATCCAGTGTGTTTCACACGCTCCCCATCCAGACTAAGGACTCAAATAGATAAGAAAGTGCTGCCTTCAGGGGTACTTAAGCTAAGTAATGGAGAAGTCTGGACATCTGATCAAAGTCTCGAAGTGCTGACCACAGCCAAACATTTAGAGATGTTGGCCAGGAAATGTAACTGGAACTTTCCAGTTGGGAAGAGGGTTAAGGAGGCTCTAAAAAAGTCTCAGCTTGGGGCTGGCATGGTGTATCTCAGTGACTTCCAGACCACCTCGGTCTACACAGCGAGTTCCAGGTCAGGCAGGATTATACAGTGAGACCCTGTCTCACAAACCAAGTCTCAAAAGGGCTCACCAGGAGCTAATTCTCCAAGGATGCTGGCTCCATGGTGGGATTATCCTTTGGGGATGGGATCAGCTACTCTCTGCATACCCTCATCTCCCAAGTACTGAGGGGACTAGGTCAAAATCATCCTGAAAAGGCCTGCTGTGGACCTTCTTTCCTAGATGGTATGTATGGCTTGGAACTGGAGTGGATCTCAGAGATGCATGTGTTGAAGGCTTGGCTCCCAGCAGGTGGTGCTGTTGAGGGGCGATTGCTCCAGGAAGGTGCCAGCATGCATCAGGAGTTAGCCCAATGAGCTCAGAGCTGAATGGGCTACGAGGAGGAAGTATGACATGGGGTGGTGTCTTGAGAGACATATCTTATCCTTGGACCCTGCCTCTCTGCTTTTGCCTCCTGTCCACCCTAAGACAGGAAGGGTTGTCTCCTGCACCTGCTGCCGAGATGTTCAGCATCACCACAGGCCCAGCAGTGGAGCCCACGGAACCCGGAATAAAACCTGTGAAACCAGGAGCCAAAATACACCTTTTCTCACTTATTTTCCTTGGGTAATTTTTTTTCATGGCAGTGAAAGTGGACTCACAAAATAAGCTAATATGTCCATAATATGTCCCCAGTACCCCTCACAACCATCCTCAGACTGAGGCTTGGGATGCCCTAGATGGGGATCTCATTTTTGCGTGCCTGCGTGCGTGCACAAATCACAGGGTGTAGTCATTCACTTAAAATCTCATTCAGCTCCTATCTGAAGCGTCCCCAAAAGCCTCAACTGTGGTAATTGAATGACTCCTTGTGATCCAACAAGATCTATCGTCCTTGACTAAAGGCGTTAAACCCTCTCCCCCAGTATTAACACCCCTTTTTTGGGAACCTCAAGCCAAAAAAACTGCTCCATAATAAAAACGAAAATTACTTTATTGCATTCAGCCCTCGAGTTATTCACTTCCATCCCTCAAAAAATTTTATATGCTTTTAACGTATGGAAAGCAGGCATCAATGGCCCATAATCCCTTAGAATGAGAAATCATGTATTTTCTTTCTCATGACAAAAGGACTTGACTCTGCAAGGAGAGAGGAGAGAGATAGCTGCTTGCTTTCCTTTAGCCATTCTGGTGAAGGTCACTTCCCTTCAAGGAGGGGGAGCTTGGGAGGGGTGAAGCCTGGAGAGAGGAGGGACCATGATTGTGAGGTTCAGGGGTGTTTGACCATGAATCTGTCCAAATCTTATTTATAGTCTTTTTTTTTTTAAACCCAGGGAAAAAAAAAAAAAAGGCCTGACCAGAGAAATAAATGCCTTGGGAAACTAAGAATCGCATTTCTGGCACAGTGAGGGGTCATCCTGATGGTGTCCTGGAGGCAGATGTGAGAAGGGTTTTTCCAGGGTGTGCTGGCTGGTGTGATGTCACCTTGACACAAGCTAGAGTCATCTGAAAGGAGGGAGCCTCAACTGAGAAAAATGCCTCCATAACATCCAGCTGTAGGGCATTTTCCTACTGATTGACGGGAAGGCCCCAGCCCATTGTGGGCGGTGCCATCCCTGGGCTGGTGGTCCTGGGTTCTATAAGAAAGCAGGCTGGGCAAGCCATGAGGAGCAAGCCAGTAAGCAGCACCCCTCCATGGCCTCTGCATCAAGAGGCAAGAGCCTCGAGGTTCCAGCTCTGTTTGAACTCCAGTCCTGACTCCCTTCAATGATGGACTATGATGTGGAAGTGGAAACCAGATAAGCCATTTCCTCCCCAAGTTGCTTTGGTCATGGTGTTTTGTTACAGAAACCCTAACTAAGACACAGGGGTTGCTACAAAGACTGGCTTTCATTGGCTGAGCAGAAACCCTCAGTTGCAAACCTATCATGTTTAGTTAGGCAATCCAAGAGTTGCTAGCTGGGAAAGGCCTGGCTTCAGTGATTGATTCAAGTCTCTGAGGACTTCCTGAGCCTTGACCTGCAGTGGGTGGAGTCGAATGTCTTACAATCAACTTCCCAACTTCACTTGGAAAGTGGGTCCTGAATGACTGCACCCCCTTCACACTTGCCCCCATTGACTTCAGTATTTTCCCATTTCCCAGCTAGGCGGAGGGCCATATTGCTTTGCGCCTTTCCTGGAACTCACACTGTGGCCCGGGCTGGCCTCGAACTCACAGAGATCCACCTGCCTCTGCCTCCCGAGTGCTGGGATTAAAGGCGTGTGCCACCACTGCCCGGCCAGACTGTTTCTTATACAGGGTCTGATTACAGTAAGAGAAAGGACCAGAAACAGTCTAAGACAGCAGGAATATATCCTCAATTCTGGAGGCTGAGGATCAGAAACCAACATTCAGCTATTGTTCTTTGGCTGGTAGACATACCACTCAAACCTCCACTTTTGCTTTCTTAGGCATCCATCCAAGCCTCTCTGTTGGAACCACTCCCTTCTTAGAGGGGCGTCAGCTAAGAAGTTAGGAGGGGATCCTTCGTCAAGTATGAGTCTGTCTGCATGGCAGCTTATCTGGAAGGACCCTGTTTCTAAGTGTGCATCCTTGGATTTTAAGTGGATGTGAGATTTGGGTCACTGTCTAGCTCAATACAGATGGAGATGGTGATATAGATAAACTACACACCATGAAAGAGATGAAAGGTCTCTGGGTACAATTCTTACGAGGGAAGAAACGTTCAGGCACACCCCCAAACAGGACTCCTGTTTTGTGTCACAGGCTAAAACGGTGCTGCATACCTACTGTGAACCAGCCATTGGCTTTCGGAAGGGGACAACCAGGTTTGGTTCATACGCTGGTGTGAGATACATTGTCACCAGTGCAGAACTGATTAGTGTTCCCTTGCTGGGCATCTTGTTTGCAAAAAATCGCCTCAGTTCGGGGGGGGGGGCCCTCCATACCCCTACTCCTGACAAGATGACCTTGAAGCCCCTCATAGCATTCCTAACACCAGTAGAATGCAAAATCTTAGGCTACATACAATTACGAAAAGGGCCAAACATCATAGGACCCTACGGTATTCTACAACCATTCGCAGATGCAATAAAACTGTTCATCAAAGAGCCACTACGACCTCTAGGAACATCAACATCTCTATTTATTATTGCCCCAACACTATCACTCACCCTAGCCTTTAGTCTATGAATCCCAATACCTCACCCCTTAGTAAATCTAAACTTAGGAGTCCTATTCATCTTAGCCACATCCAGCCTATCAGTATACTCCATCCTATGATCAGGATGAGCCTCCAACTCAAAATATTCCATATTTGGAGCCCTACGAGCAGTAGCCCAAACAATTTCTTATGAAGTCACCATAGCAATCATTTTACTATCCGTACTTCTAATAAACGGATCATCCTCCCTTCAATCATTAATATTCACCCAAGAAGCTCTATGATTAATTATCCCAACCTGACCTCTAGGAATAATATGATATATCTCAACTCTAGCAGAAACAAACCGAGCCCCATTTGACCTAACAGAAGGTGAATCAGAACTAGTATCAGGATTCAGTGTAGAATATGCTGCAGGACCCTTTGCCCTATTCGTCATAGCCGAATACACCAACATCATCTTAATGAATGCTCTACCAACAATTGTATTTTTAGGCCCATTCAACGACCCAAACAACCCAGAAATATTCACAATAAACTTTATAATTAAAACATTAGCACTTACCACTTTATTGCTATGAGTACGAGCATCATATCCACGATTCCGATATGATCAACTAATACATCTACTATGAAAAACTTCCTCCCACTAACATTAGCCCGATGCATATGACATATCTCAATCCCAATCTTCACAGCAAGCATTCCACCCCATAGGAGGTGGGCTCTGTCTTCAGCATATACCCCTCCCAAGCATGGACATCATGAAATGGGGCGTGGGGTAGTGACTGACAAGCCATCCATGCTACAACAAGGATGAAAGGGTTTCAAAGCCAAAGAAGCCAGCACAAGTGCCCACTCCATGTGATTCCATTTATATGAAATGCTAGGTGAGTCCACACAGACAATAAGGAGGCGACTGGGGAGGAAGTCCTGGGGAGTCAGGGTCAAGGGAGAAAGCACTAAAGGTAGTTGTAGTGGGGGCTGGGGATGTGGCTCAGTGGGTTGGGTGTTTGCATGAAGCCCTCTGTTCAATACCCAGCGGGGCATACATTGAGCATGGCGGCCATGCCTGTAATCTTAGCACTGGGGAAGTGAAAACAGCCTTGGAAGTTGAAGCTTCTAGCTATAAAGCAAATTCAGGGCTAGCCTGGACTACCCGAGTCTCTGTCTACCATTGTAGATGCATTACAAGGAATAACTAATACCCATTCAAATGTACACCGGAAGTGAACCAAACGGGCGCTGTATGAATTACATCATGACAGGGCAGTTAAGAAAAGTCGAGACTGTTTTAGTCAGAGCTTGCTTTGTGACTTGCCTTTGCCTCAAGGAGGGCAAGGAAGTGGCTCTGCCAATCCTAAAGCCTCTAGAACCTTCTATGCCTGACATTTCTCAGCATCTAGCCTGGTGAAAGAAGGCATGGGCAGATTACCCTGCTTTGGGCGTCTGTCAACACAGGCAACTTTAAGACAACTAGCTCCCTATTCTACTCTCCCTCCCCGGTGCCTGTGCGCGCGCGCGCGCACACACACACACACACAGGTTTCTCTTTCTGTGCATTTATCTCTCAGGGGCATTTCACAGAGAGGGAATCATTCAATACATCATCACATGAATTTTGTGACCATTTCCCTTTCTCCTGGCGTCATGTTTTCAGAGTTCCTCCACACTGCAGTGGAGCATCACAACCCTTCTTGAATGTTGTCAGTTATTTACTTCTGGGTTCTATTCAGGCTGCTTGTCTCACTCCCTGTGGCTTTTCCACTTCCCACAGCTGAGGTCTCTCCATAAAACACTCCCGGATTGAATGGTCTTTTTGAGTGACTCAAGACATCATCAACTTTAGAGGATCGAGAATCACCTGGGACAAAAACCTCTGGGCGTGTCCACAAGGAGACATCTAGATTAGGTTCACTGGAGGGAAGATGGCCACTGAATGTGGTCAGAACTATCCCATGGGCTGGCATCCCAGACTACAGAAAGTGAGCTGAGCACCAGCATTAATCTCTTCTTTTTTTGGGGGGGGGGGGAGGGGGTTCGAGACAGGGTTTCTCCCTGTAGTTTTGGTGCCTGTCCCGGATCTCGCTCTGTAGCCCAGGCTGGCCTCGAACTCACAGAGATCCGCCTGCCTCTGCCTCCCGAGTGCTCGGATTAAAGGCTTGCACCACTACCACCCGACTGTCTCTCTCTTAACTGTGGACGCCCCGTGGCCAGCTGTCTCACACTCCTGCCACCGTGCCTTCCCCGCCACGATGGACTGCACCCTCAACACACTTCTCCTTCCTTAAAGTGGCTTTCATCAGGTGTTTGGTCACAGCAATGAGAAAAATGACAAATAGAGGCATGGAGTCACAAGTTGACCTGAGCCAGGGAGACTCAGAACTCCATAGTCACATGACCATGCAGGCACCTCAAAGACCGGTCCACATCAGTCACCCCCACCCCCCCATCCTACCCCCCCACCCCCGCTATTGTGATAATTGCCCCCAAAGGAGCTGTGACTTACTCCAGTCCTGTGCACGAGAGGTCCAGGGCTTAGCAATTCTTTTTTTTTTTTTTCCATCCTTCACCCCCCATCATTGCATAATGTAATAGGCATGTCTCCTTTTGCTTCTAGCAAAACGGACAGCTCTGACTAGGGAAGACAAGAGAGATTTCCTTACCTGGAACCGTGGCCCGCCAGGTGAACTCTTCTCCCAGACTCCAACTTCCGTCTGAGGGAGCCTTGAGCAGAATCAAAGGGGGACGGAGGCCACGCCCCTGTGCGCCCCCCTCCCTTTAATCCTCAGGTTCTGAGCCGCAATGCCTTACAAGGGCATTTAAACCAGTTTCCCCATAAACAAAGTCTTTTGTTGAAAGTAAAACAACAGCAAAGCAAAACAAAATGCCCTTCATTTCTGAAGCTCGCCGTCGGCAATGGTGGACGCAGGTTGCAATCTGTTTCCCTCTCGGCGGGCGGTCTGTTCCCGTGAGATTGCAAAAGTGATTACCAGCATCGCTTTATTCAGCAGGGGAAGAGGGCCTGACACAAATCACCTGGACGAGTCTTTGGCTACAGGGTGTAATCACATCAGAGCTAGACTTGAGGCTGGCGTTCGTTCCAGACTCCTTCCAGAAGGCCCAGAAAACTTTTGGAAGTCGGAGTCTGCTTGCCAAGGAGTGTTTTGCCCGGCAAAGGGCGCGTGTGTTGGGGAGAGTAATAATTTTCAGACCCCGGGAGATCCATTTAAAGCCCGGACACATCGTCCTGCGGGGGCTTGCACGTAGGATTTGTAACCGATGAGCCTAACACGTGCCTTCTAAGGAAGTCTCAGGGGCAAGGCAAAAAGGACACGTGCAAGCTGTGTGTGGGCCAGGAGCTGATAATTCACCCTAATGGTGTCAACCCCAGCTGCAGAAGACCTTTTGAAGGAGAAGAGAGAAGGTTTGGAGGTGGAGTGGGCTAGCCAGGGTCGGTGCTAGTGTCCTTCAACCTGCTCCCACAGCATCCTCTGGGTTGGAGGGTGGAGTATATGTGGTCCAGCTGAGGACATTGGCCTTATGTAAGAATGCCCCTAAAGGGCTCCTCTTTAATTGTAGGATGGATGAGAAGAATTTCCTTTTTTTTTTTTTTTTTTTTTTTTTAGGCTTTCCTCAAACTCATTATGTAGCAAGGTTGACCTTGAATTCCTGACCCTCCTTGCTCTGCATCTCAAGGCTGGGCTGACAGGTGTGCACCACTACACCAGGGAAAATTACCTACTCCTGTGTTTTGTTGGAACATGATACCTGCTTGCTGTAAAACTCAGACAATTCAGAGATACATAAAGTAGAATGTATCTTTACCATGTGTTGGCAGTGTCCTCACAGGCTTGAAGAGGGTGGTGACACTGGATCTCTGGTCCTCTGCAAGAGCAGCAAGTGTTCTTATCCACTGAGCCACCTCTCTCCATCAGCCTTACTTAAAAAAAAAAAATCTTTGGGGGCTGGAGAGATGGCTCAGAGGTTAGGAGCACTGGCTGCTCTTCCAGAGGTCCTGAGTTCAATTCCCAGCACCCACATGGTGGCTCACACCATCTGTAATAATAAGTTCTGGTGCCCTCTTCTGGCAGGCAGGATACATGCAGGCAGGACACTGTATACATAATAAATAAATCTTAAAAATAATAATAAAAAATAAAAAAAATCTCTCTTATCACCAGCATTTTCTCACAGGCAGTAGAGGGAGAGGGACGAGAGCCAGGACGATGTCCGTCTGTCACTCAGCTTCCACACTTACTGACACCTGTGTGCTTGTGATCTGCTGTGCATCACTTTTTAGAAATTGCATATTTCAGACACTTTGGTATTAAGAGGTAGAGAGAACTGTCTCCCGAGTTCTCTCATAGCTTCCCAAGAAATATCAGTGTCTTTGTCCTGAGCTGTTCCAAGCCCCGCGTCTCAAACTCATCAAGGACCTCAGTAAAACAAATGTTAGTTCCACCTCACTCTCAAGTCTTTACCTATCACCCATCTATCTATCTATCTATCTATCTATCTATCTATCTATCTATCTATCTATCTTTCTATCTATATATCTATCCACCTATCCACCTATTTATCATCTCTATCCATCTGTCTATCTATATAATCTACCTACCTATCTGTGCGTCTATCTATATTATCTATCTATCTATCTATCTATCTATCCACCTATCCACCTATTTATCATCTCTATCCATCTATCTATATAATCTACCTACCTACCTGTCAATCTACCATCTATCTGTGCATCTATCTATATTATCTATCTATCTGTCTACCTGTCTATCATCTGTCCATCTGTCTATATAAAATCTATCATCTATAACCTTTCTATATAAAAATCTATCATCTATCTCTCTCTATATAAAATCATGTATCTATCTATCCACCTACCATCTATTCATCTATCTATATAATCTACCTACCTACAAATCTAACATCTATCCATCCATCTATATTATATATCTGTCTGTCTATTATCTATCAATACATCTATATATAATCTATCTAGCTACCTATCATCTATCCATCTACCTACATATTCTATCTACCTACCCATCAACCTGTCATCTATCCATCTATCTATATAATCTCCCTATCTACCTGTCAATCTACTATCTATCCATCCATCTATCTATATTATCTATCTGGCTATCATCTATCTGGCTATCATCTATCTGGCTATCATCTATCTATCTATCTATCTATCATCTGTCTGTCTGTCTATCCATCATCCACCTGTCTACCTATCTATGTACCTACCTTTCAATCGTCTCTGTACTGGGGATGGAACCTGGGGCCTCGCTAACAGTAACCAAGCACTGTCCTGTGGAGTGTCATGCCCAGCCCCAAAGAATCTTCTTAGCCACACCTGCCTCTGCCGACCAGTTTGGCTCATCTCCAGAGCACAGCATTTTCCGTTGGAGCTCTCCTAACCCTGTGTCTGCAGAAATGTGTAAGGGCTTGGGAGGAGTTGTGTTAACAGTGGCCGCCTCTGAACCAAGGGAAGCCCCACATCACCTCTATTGATCTGCTTTCTGTTTGGAGTGCTGTTATCCGCTTTGATGAGGGTGGCGGAACACCGCTTTCTAAGATTCCTCACTACTCCAGGCCAGAGCACACAGACCTTCCACCTCGCCGATCCGACAACCAGACAACTTCCTAGAACTGTCCATCTCTATGTCCTCTTAAAAATCTTATCTATTCCCAGCACCTGTGGCTAGCATGGAAGTCAGGGGAAGGAACGGGAGGAAGGAAAAGGGATTTGCCAGTTTCTTAAAGACAGGATGTCAAGCCCACAAAGATATTAATGAATGTCAAAATACATGGCCAGCTATGGCCAGCTGCTGCGGAACTCTCTTTCCAAACCCACAGCACTCTCTTCTTGCAAAGGACCAAGAGGGGTGAACACAGACATTTAACCCCCTCCTGCCCCAGATGCAGCTAAAGGCATTTTCAAACAGATGTGTGGATTTGCACAGGGCACACATCTGGAAAAAGTCACACCTTCCTCTCTCTCCCTTTGTCCCAGCCCTGAATCCATTCTCTCTGATTGGAGGTGAAGAAAGCATTAATGTTTGAGGAATGAGTCCACGAGGCTGATGTTGGACCCAGACATTGATCCAAAGATTTGATTCTAAATGCTTTGAGTGGGCAGAGGAGAAACTGGCTCTGCTATTTGAGGGGCTGAAAAGCTATCATGTCTCTCGACGGTAAGAGAAAGTCTGAGCTAACAGATTGGTTCTGATACAAAACCAAGACCTTGGATGAGCATCTTGACCTAGCTATACCTGAAGCTTCAAGACCTGATATGTGGACCAGCGAGATGGCCCAGCAGCTAAAAGTTCTTGAAGCCCAGCCTGATGGCCCAAGTTCAATCTCCAGGACCCAGAAGTGACGTTTGCACATTTTCCTCTGATCTCTACATGCATCCCTAGCCCTACGCACCCCCAACCCCCGAGAACAAATGTAAGCGAAAAGAACTCATGTATATGTGTGTTTAAGCAGGTGTGTGTGCCATGGTGCATACGTGGAGGTCAGAGGACAATTTGCCCAAGTTTGTTCTCTCATCATGTAGGTCCCAGGGATTGAACTCAGGTCGTCAGGCTTGGTGGCAAGCACCTTTACCCCCTGAGCTCTTTCTCCAGCCACAAGAGACATTAATGCCACTGAAAGACAGCATGGATTGGTGCTCTGAGGAGAGTTCAGGCTTCATCTTGGTTTATTCTCTCTCCTCTCTTGTAGCTACTCAAAACCCAGGAAGTGATCCTTGCTCCTGGCACCCGCTGGGCAGATCCTGTCTATGCCTCCTATCTCCCTAAGAGGAGAAAGAAGTTTGACCTTCTGGTTGGGAGACAAATCACAAGCCCACCCATGAATTTGCCTTCAAGAAGGATGCCAGAGTATTCTGAAACACACGCATGCACATGCACACACACACACACACAGAGAGAGAGAGAGAGAGAAACTCTGTTTATGTGATCCATGAGTCACAGAGGCAGCAACTTTGCGATAATCAAGACGCATTACGATTTTTATGAAATACAGAAGTGGACATCACTGGGTGAGAAGTGGCTGAGGGTATACCTCAAAGGCAGACAAGGGTTTCCATGGCAACGGCACCGGGATAATGATATAGCCTAATGGCTGCCATCGTCTATTGGAAATCCGCTCATTTAGGGCAGCCCACCTCCCTGTCTGAAATCCCCTTTGGCTGCCTTGCTCCTGCATGGGACATCTCCAAACACCTCTTTAGATCAGCCTTCATAAACATCACTCGTGGCTTCCCAGGGTTAGACATGTTGGGTTGACATTCCTGCTTAGGCCCCTGTGAAAAGTGGCTGGCACTTTCTGCAGCTCCTGTCTCGTGGCCTTGTGTACCATCAACATTAGCAAAATGAGCATGTGGCCCTCACAGCAGAGCCACAAACCTTCATATTGGTTGTATGAGTATCTGTGGGGCTCAAAGTGAACGTATGGAGGTCCCAGCTCACATGTGCACATGGCTACTGCATAGGCTAATGGAACCACCTCAATCTTGACCCTGAGTTGCCATAACAACCCAGAAAGATGAGTTCTAATGGAGATTTTGTCTTCTTAGAGTTACATCAACTTCCTGGGTCAGCTCGGCTAGATGTCCTCAGTTGCTCTGCAAACATCCATGTCCCAGGTTCCTCTCTGTTCCTAGGCCAGGCGCATGGGCTTCACACACTACTCTTGGGAGTTGGCCTCAAAGAAGAGGCCCATGCCAGCCTGGGAATAGACCTTTTACCACTACTGTCCAGAGAGAGGATTCTGGGGCCAAACACCTGGAGGATGGTGCAATGTCTACCCCTTCTCCTAAGGTCCCAATGACAAACCGAGGCATGATTCTACCGAATTTCACTCGGCAACCAATGAGTTGCTGAATTCCTTACAAGAGTGTGGGTGAGGGGTTACTTACAGAGGTGTGGGTGCTCTTCCCGCAACAAGTCACATCTGGAAAGCCTTACCTAGCAGGGATGAAGATTTTTCCCTCTAGCTGCACAGATAAAGCTCGCCCCCATCCCTCAACCCCACACATCTAGTCTTCCCTGGGCTAGCCCCTTCCAAAGACAACACTGTATACAACATATGGTTGGGAGTTGCTGGGTACTCAAGTGAGGGTCTTATATTCCTCTCTAACCATGCATAGGGGTCATGAACAGTCAACAAGCCCAGCTGGGATGATCCTTCTGCAAGGAAGGGAGCACAGCTGGAACTCCTGAAGACAGCAGGTGCTTGATTCGGAGGACATTCACTGACAACATTAAAACCACAAGGGGAGCTCACAGGAGCACTCTTGCTTTTCTGTAATCTCCTCTCTCAAAAGCTCTATCCCCATACTCACTCTACGGCAGGGTGTTTGAGGGGACGCGCCAGCTACAGCAGCCTCCTTCACAGGGAGGAACACAGGTAGCTTATACAGTTGAAGGAAAACAGAGTGGGACCCTCTGACATGAGGGTCCAGGCAAGTGCACATCTTGCCCAGGTAGAGGGCACCATGAAAAAAAAAAACCCTCTGATCTCTCCTGCTTTTAGTGACCTCTTTTCTCAGCTTATCCGTGCAAGGAATGCTCCCAGATCCTTTATGACACAGAATATGGTCATACCTGCCCATCACACAAATTCCACAATGAGCTTTGGTTTTTTTAAAATGCATAAAGCCCTCTTCATAGGCCCCCCACCTAACAAAGCCAGAGGCGTTTTGCCAATTGGCTATAGGGGCAATTGTGGTTAGCTCTTAGAAAAATCCCTGTACCTGTTGCTCAATGAATCATGTTCAGAACTAAAGAAAAAGAAATTCAGCCTGTGACTATGTAGGAAAGCAAAACAAAGACTCTCTCTCTCTCTCTCTCTCTCTCTCTCTCTCTCTCTCGCACGCGCACACACACACACACACACACACACACACACACACACACATTCAATGGAAAAGTTTTTCAAGATTGATCAGAGTCAAGAGTTCACAGTTTGCTTCCAAGATGCCTTGAATGGAGCTTGCTATTTTTCCTCCCCCTGGGGAGGGAGGGAGGGAAGACAGGAGAGAGCAAGAGAGCGCAGAGTGTGATCCTTGGCTGATGCAAAACATTAGGAAGGAGTTGATTTCCTTAGAGGCGCTGGGTGAGCTTAAATGCAGGTACTCAGATCCACTCTGACTTTGTCAGTGTGCCCTGGTCTCTCATGTGCCTTCAGAGTCATGTCTCAATTCATCTTTCTTCCCAGGAAGAGACCTTGCTGTCTCACAGTATCCAGACAGGAGCTAACCTGTGCCTCCCTGGCCCACTGTTGGGGTCTCACATCCAGCCTCAACAGAACAAGGAAGGATGGGGGCGGGGTGCTATTCACCAGAGGAGTTAGCAATGGGACCAGCAATTTTACTCTCCCCTGAGCAGATTCGGAGAGCCATATGTGACCTGCGGAAGTGTTTTCTTTCCATCAAATTAAAAGAATCTCAATGGTATGTGAAGCCAGGCATCATTACCAGTGGAAAGAACTGGGTTATGAATGACTTTGACCACTGTCATTCTGTGGTGGTTTGAATAGGTATGACCCCCCCATAGACCCATGTGTTTGAATGCTTGGCCAGTAGGGAGTGGCACTATTAGGAGGCGTGGCCTTGCTGGAGTAGGTGTGGCCTTGTTGGAGGAAGTGTGCCATCATGGAGGTGGGTGGAGGTCTCATTGGCTCAAGCTACGCCCAGTGTGGGACACAGTTGCTTCTGCTGCCTGTGGATCAAGATGTAGAACTCTCAGCTCCTTCTCCAGCACCATGTCTGCCTGCATGCCATCATGATGATAATGGACTAAATCTCTGAAACTATAACCCAGCCCCAATAAAATGTTTTTCCTTTATAAGAATTGCTGTGGTCATGGTGTTTCTTCACAGCATTAGAAACCCTAACTAGGATACACTCATAGCCTGAGCTAGCCAGGCTTTATTCTTAAGTGTGTAGTTCAATTGATCTGTAGTATACTCCCAGAGCTAAGAACTGTCACAATCTTAGAACAGTTTCATCACCCAAGAAGAAAGAGACTCAGCTGTCACTTCTGTTGTCCCTGCTGTCACTCACATTAGGCAATGATTACTTCTTGTCCTGGCTAGCTTTATCTGTCAACTTGACATGGCCTAGAGTCATCTGAGAATGGAGTCTCCATCGAAGAATTGCCCAGGTCAGATTGGTCTGTGCGTATGCATGTCTGTAGGTGATGGTCTTGATTGATGCAGGAGGGCCCAGCCCACTGTGGGCAGCACCATTCCCTGGGCAGGTGGTCCTGGGCTATTAAGAAAGCCACCTAAGCACGAGCTGGCCTGTGAGCCAGCAAGCAGTGTGTCCTTCATGGTTCCTGCTTTACTTCCTTGGCTGTGTATGAGTTCCTTGGTCGGTAAGCAGGCTTGCATTCAAGATCTTGCCTTGAGTTTCTGCCCTGACTTCCCTGAATGATGCACTGTGACCTGAATGTGTAAGCTGAAATAACTATTTCCTTCCCCGAGTTGCTTTTGTTTTATCAGAGTGTTTTATCATGGCAAACAGAAAGGAGGCTAGAACACTCCTCTTTTTGTTCTCCTGGATGAACCCTATAAAGAGCCCTACAGTACGTGGTTCTCCTGAGCTTTCTTTCATCCTCCATAATGTCTAAGATCTATTCACATTATAGCACATGTTAGCATATAGTTCTTTTTTGTGGCTGAATAATATTCCATCTTGGGACAAGACCACAACTTGCTTATTCATCCATAGACATTCAGGCTGTGGTCCACTTCGGGGTTATTATGGTGAGCCCAGAAAAGTTGCATGTGAGTTAAAAAACATTTTACACTTACTTATTTTGCATGTGGAGGGGTCATGCCACAGCATGTATGTAGATGCTTGAGGATGTCCTGCAGGAGTTGGTTCTCTCCTTCAGTCATGTGGGTCCCAGATTGTCAGGCGTGGTGGCAAGATAAAAGTGACAGCGTTACCTTTATCTTGTCCACTCTAATGGATCTTTTTTCCCTCTCGAATGTTGAGATTAAAGTGTGCATGAGAGTTTTTGTGTGAACTCCTGTTCTTTAGAGTGACTATATGTAGCTGTGGAAGCTGTGCTGAGGGGCAAGCTAGCAGTGTCTGTCAGCAATGGCGATAACCAAAAACACTGAGCGAGGCAAATTCCTACCATCTGTGAAGCAGACATGGTGACCAGCTTTCCTCTATCTCTCCATCCCTTCTAAGACTCTGGTGACATGTGACCCATCTCTAGCCAGGTTGGATCATGAGGCAGGGATCCCTCAGAGTATGTCGGCTGTGGCTTCAGCTGCCATCATCTGTGATGTCTAAAGGAGCGTGGTCTCCCTGGCTCCCCACTTTCCTATTTCTCACTCAGATCCCCCTGTCTCTGTCTTGCCCCAGATGTAGTCTATGGTCCAAGCACTTCCAATAGCCCCAGGGGACTGACCAGAAAGGCAGAGTCTCTAAATGTCAGAACACCGATGCTTCACCTGACTTCCATTAGAGTGACAGCTGTGCCTGGAAGGATCTAGAAGAGGCGATGTGTCTGGGTTTTCGATCCTTGCCTGTGTGTCTCCAGGCGGGAATGGAGACAGGGATGTGTCAAGAATGGGGAATAGAGAGTTCACACAAAAACTCACCTGTGGGCTCGGTGTGGTGCACACCTTTTAATCTCAACACTCAGGAGGGAAAAAACCCTGGAGGGTGGGCAAGGTCCTACTCACAGTCCCTTCCTCATGCGGCCTCTGTGTGAGGAGCCTCTGCTCTGTGCTGCTGCAGAGTCACGGTATTCCGCCTTCCCCACCAGGATGGACTGAACCTCAGAAGTCATGAGCCCCAATAAATCCCTTCCAATCACTTTTGTCAGGCATTTTGATGCATTAACGAGAGACGTAACTAATATAGGTAGGACGTCTGCCCAGGGTGTGTGTGTGCACACGTGGTAGCTGTGGACAGGGGCAACCATCCCTGCTGGAGTCTCGGGGAGAAGGGAACTAGGTTTGCAAAACCCTCTTGCTGAGGAGTCCCGCTGTGTACGCTACCTGGCTGAATATTACCCTTCCTCTAGTTCAGGTCCACGCAGAGCCTCAGCCTGCGACCCTGTTTGGAATTCGGAGCGTTGTAAGTACAATTAGTGAACACGATTAATCCCAAACCCACTGAATCTCCGTCTCTTGTTCAGCCTGCTTACAGGGCATCTTTGCCGGCAGCAGGAGATCCATATTTGTCAACTGACATCACCCCTCTGTGTCTTGGCTTTACTATGTCTCTATGCACCCCGTGTCCCCCCACGCTTTCACCACTGGTGCAGTGGCCCCTTCTCTCTGTGGCTGAAGGGAACCTCAGCTAGTCCCAGCCCTCTGCGGGGTCCCCACACACCACAGTTTCCGGCGCCTCCTAGGACATTTAAAGGGGAGTGGACCGATAGGAGAAAGGGAAAGCTTGACCCTCAGCTTAACCTGGACTTAAAAAGAAATCAATGAAATTTCACAGTCTGCTTATTTCCTCCTACCTAGTGACTTTTTTTTTTTTTCCAATTTATTTTCTACCAGCCGGGAAGAAAAAGGCTTTTGGATAAAACATTTTGGCTGGTAGAAAATAAATTGGAAAAAAAAATTGCTGTCCTGTGTCTCATTCTCTGAAATGTAATCTAAGGTTCTACCCAAACGCAAAGTGGTGCTGAGGGACATTGGCCTCTGTCTCTGTCTTCTTCGAGTCTCTCTTGACACAAGTTTGTCCAGGGAGCCTGTCCACCTGTGAGTAGAATTCAGCTCTCAGGACCCCGAGTTCCCCAGGTTCGCTTAAGTTTTTGCTGTCTAGAAGTTAACGAATAAAACCTCTGGCAGCAAACTCTTTGGAAGCTCCATGCAGCATCCTGAAACCCAACCTAAGTGGGCTGTAGCTAAATGACCGGGTACTGTGCAGCCTGGAGGAAATGTGCCCGCTTTACAAGCCGACATGCTGGTGGCATCTGGCCTCTGTTCTCTTATGGCACGGTCTTCCACGGTTGTGCAAGGAGGGGTACATGGATTGTGCACGTGACCCAGGTCTGTGTGCAGTGTGCACAGGAAACTCATCTCTGCGGCCCCATTGCATTTAGTTTTTGTTCTGCTGTGTCCTGGTCCATGTCACGTTCACACCTGTCTGTATCAGTCTTCACGCCCAGACTTCCCTCTGCATTTCATCTCCTGTGGCTCCTATCGCAGATGCCCCGAGAGGCTCAGGTCAAGCTGTGTTCTTATAAGTGGCTTTCATTGACCTCCTTGATCAGCTCTTGGCCTCATCAAAACTTCTCTGAGCACCATCTACCTCTTTTTCCTTAATATTTTTGAAATTTTGATACATATATACAAAATCCATCTTGATCACATTCACCCCTCTTCACACTTCTTCATACTCCCCACTTCAACTCTTCCCATGATCACCCATATCAAATCCTTTCTAACTTCAGGCCTTCTTTTTGCATTTACTTATTTATTATGGAATCCAATTAGTGCTGCTGATATATTCACGGGCGTAGGGTCACCCACTAGGACCTACCAGTGATCATACTCCGAAAGAAAAGCGACCCACCCACCCCCAGAAGTAATCAACTACTAACAGTTCCTCAGCGACAGCTGTGGCCCCAGGAATTCCTTTCCCCTCCATGTTGGAATTTTTAACTGGCTTGATCTCATGAAGGTGATCACAGCTACAGTGTTCATGTATGCAACACTCACATCATGTCCAGAGGACAGCATCTCACAGCTTCCTCCCCGCCCTCTGTTCTTACATTCTTTCTGCCTGCTCTGCCTCCATGTTCCCCAAGCCTGTCAATGTCTATGGCTGAGCACTCAGTCTCCTCTTCTCAGTCCTGTCTCTCTGTATGAACTACTACCCATTGCAATAAGTTCTTCTCTGCAAGGTTGGGAGCAGCACAAATCTAAGAGTACAAACATTAACTATTTAGAAGGCAATTTGACAATATGAACACTTAAAAAAATCATTATCCGTAGCTCCTCCCTAGGACCTATGACTTCCCTAGTCATGGAGTTTTGACCATCTTGATGGTGCCAGGCATGAATTACCTCCTATGGAGCAGGCCTCAATCCAGTCAAGAGAGCGACTGGTTGGTTACCCTATCAACAGACTTACAACTGGTTAACCAGCAGGATCGTCTTGCCGGGCAGGTCAGCATTGTAGCATTCAAAGGCCTTTGATGACTCTTCTTCCTCAGCAGCCTGCATAGCACCTTCTGAAACTATGAAAGCATGGTATGTTGCTGGGTATTTGTAATTCCTGGATTGGGGGGTGCTGTGGTTGGAGGATTGCTTCAAGTTTGAGGTTAGCCTGGGCTACATATTGAGTTAAGAGTCTAGCCTGGGCCGGGCGGTGGTGGCACATGCCTTTAATCCCAGCACTCGGGAGGCAGAGGCAGGTGGATCTCTGTGAGTTCTCGACCAGCCTGGTCTACAGAGTGAGATCCAGGACAGGCACCAAAACTATACAGAGAAACCCTGTCTCAAAAACAAACAAAACAAAACAAAACAAAATAAAGTCTAGCCTGAACCACAGAATGCAACTCTATCTCAAAAAGCTTTTTTTTGTTTTTGTTTTTTTTTAGAACAATGTTTATAGGCTCCTTAAAATTTAAAATTAAGCTGAGGCTCTTGTTTATAAATATAAGCTCTGAGAATTCAAACACACACACAAAATTATGTACAATGCTGAAGATGAGGACATCCTCACCTCATAAAGCAAATTATTCATTTCTCTTTGTGCAAGGAGAGGGGGGTTTTTCAGACTTTTTTATTTCTTTGGCTTTTCTTCATCTCCTGAATGCTGTGTAGTGGATCTGAATTTCCTTTCCATTACTCAAATTCCATTTTAACCCAAGATAATATATGTAAAGCTTGCATTCACATGATAATTAAGACCATCCTCTTTGGATACCGATTCCTGGCTCTGTTACATTCCAGCTGTGACCTTAAAGAGGACACTTTGAGATGAACTCCTCGTCAGAAATAAGGCTCACACTTTTGTGCTGGGTCCATAACTGAACAAGGTTTGACACTTAATATAGAATACAAGCCCACTGGACAGAGTCTCTTATTACTTCTTCTGTAGTGAATACTGGTGTTAATAAAGATGTGAAGGTCTCCATGTTAACTTGAGAAATATTCTATTCATTTTGATCCTCAGGAGCTTCCACATTTTCTTTTGACACAGAATCTCTCACTGGCCTCTACTTTACTAAGTAGGCTAGGCTCGCTGGCTATCAAGCTTACGGTTCTATCTGCCTCCATTGTGCCTACGCGAATGTGCCAACATTCCCAGCTTTATAAAATGGTGAGTTCTGGGATGGGGAAGTCAAACTCGGGTCCTCATGCTTGCCTGGCAAGTGATTTACCAACTGAGTCATTACCCCAGCCCAACCCACAACATTTCTAAAAGACCATGAGGTGAGTGGCTAAGTCTGTCTAGGAATAGGAGGTAACACCAGAGTAGCTGTGTGGCCCGCACCTGTCTGCAGTTTTCCACCCCTGCCTTTGATTGACAGCCTCCTAGTCTCATTCATGACCTCACCCTTTACGAGCAAAGGTACAGCCAGTCAGTTGGTGCTAAGTGGATTGCTGGTCCAGCAGCCCCAAGACAAGGTGCTCCCGTTAGATCCTATGACTAGAACCAGATGAAAAACATCTGCATTATGCGGGGTGGTGGTGGCACACGCCTTTAATCCCAGCACTTGGGAGGCAGAGGCAGGTGGATCTCTGTGAGTTCGAGGCCAACCTGGTCTACAGAGTGAGATCCAGGACAGGCACCAAAGCTACACAGAGAAACCCTGTCTCGAAAAACAAAAACAAAAACAAACAAACAAACAAAAAACCCAAAAAACATCTGCATTAAAAAAAAAGATTCTTTTGAAAGGTGAGCCGACACATGGGTCCTTGGGTTAGTGTCCTGTGTTTGCACCCAGTGATGGTCTGACTTTATACCAAGAGGCAAGCTGTGCTGAGCTGGTGCTGGGTAGAGAAGTCAGTGAATCCTTGAGGACAGATATGACGACTGAGGGTCTGACACCAGAAACTCTCACTCTCTAAATGAGGTCACATTCGAGTCTTAAGTTTGCATTGAGAGATGGACGAATATGGGCAAAGATTCCCAATGACCGAAATAACCAACAGGAAGGTTAGTCTCTTTCTATTCTCATGAGTGGTGTGTGGTGCACACGTGTGTGCTTGTTTGCATGTCTGTGGGTGTGCATGCTCGTGTGCACGTGGAAGCTGTAGGATGATGTCACCAATCATCCCTCATTACTCTTTCACCTTATTCATCGAGGCAAGGCCTCTCAATCAAAACCAGAGCTTACTGATAAGGTGTGTCTCCATAGCCAGCTTGCTTTAGTGAATCCTGTGTCTCTGCCTTCTGAGGCTAGAATTACAGGTGGGCCACCATGCCCACCAAGCATTTACATGGACTCTGGGGATCTGAACTCTGATCCTCAGGCTGACACAGGAAGTGTTTTAACCACTGAGTCATCTCTCTAGAGAGACTTTAATGACACTTGTCACTCATTGGGTCCCTGGGATAGGGGTTGTCATGGTTACTATTGATGACCTCACCAGGTTCTAGAATCCCCTTGGGGACAAATCTCCGGGCGTGTCTGTGAGAGAGTGTCTAGGCTGGAGTAGCTGAGGAGGGAAGACACACCTTGGAAGTGGGCAGCGCCATCCCACAGACTGGGGTCCCAGACTGAATACAGAGGAGAAAGTGAGCCGAGACCGCATTCCCGTCTCTCTGCTTCCCGACTGGGTGTGACCAGCTGCCTCAAGCTGCCCTGCTGTGACCCTGAGAACAGGCAGGTAACAGTGGGTAGGTGATAGAATTTGTACATTGTCCGAATGACTCCAGATCTGGCCAGAAAGGATGTGAGGGAGGAGGGCAAGTGTGTTGTTTCTTCTTTAACAGGTGAATTCTTCAGCAGGCCTGTACCTGTTAGGACTGGAGGACAGGAAGTCGATGGAACAAGAAAATCCCATGAGACACGGACTTGTGAAGCCACGGCAAGCGTTTTAATGACAACTACCACCGCAGGTATAAATAAATAGCTTTTGAAAATCTATTGTGAAGGCTACAAACAGAGGTGTCAAAGGCCCAACCAAAGTCACTAGGCTTCCAGGACCTTTTTCTTAGCTACTGATATTAGTAATAGAAAAAAAAAATTAAAACAATGGCCATCCCCTGGGATGTCTATGAGGGCTGCTCTGCTGAGGGTCACAGTACTGGGTGTCCTCGCCCTCAGCCGATGGACAGGGAGCGCCAGGCTCTGGACGTCCTAGGAGTTCATCTGCGACCTCCTGTCTCATGCGCACACTCTGCTTTGAGTGGGTGTGTTACTATGCTGTGCTGGTGCACAGTTGTTCAAAGCCATGATTTGATTAACAATCTAACATAGATTTTTTTTTTTTTTATCATTTTGAGTTGACGCTGGTTCACTCTGCCCAAGAAAATCAGACAACTCAACTCTACCCCCGAATATCTTTTCTGTTTGTTTAGTACAGTGTTGGCTGTTCCTTGTGGTCGTCATGGCCTGTCTGCCTGACTCTGAACACCCCGCACTCTCTACCTAGAGGCATCCCTATGTCCATACTGATGGGGACACTGAGTCTCTGACTTCATAAGGAGTGGCCGAGTGTCACAGGCTACACTCTGTTCTCCTGGCCACATCCTACTTCAGACAGCTGTGAACATGTTTCACCCACTGGCCTGCCCCAACTGATGATGAATGTGGGGCTCGCTCTCCCCATGGAAGGAACTGAGCACTTCCTATATTGTTAAAAAAAAAAAAAACAACCAAACAAACGAACAAAGAAGCCAGAAAATGTCAACAAAGCAGGCGAGAGATTAAAAACAGATTACGACATAAAGATTGAACTCGGGGTTGGGGATTTAGCTCAGTGGTAGAGCACTTGCCTAGCAAGCACAAGGCCCTGGGTTTGGTCCTCAGCTCCGAGGGAAAAAAAAAAAAGATTGAACTCACTAAGAGAAAAAAAAAACCCTATCTAATGAATAGAAATATAATTTATATTTCATGTAGGAAAATATACCACTTGGTCCTCAGAAATTAAATCAAATGGAAGCCTCAGGACACAAAAAAGGAGGTATGGAAGCAAGAAGAGATATGGAATCCAATGTAAAATTTTCATTCTTCCTAAGAGGTGACCAGTATTCAGATGTACTTCCTGTCTTGGGCACCAGGCTGATAGACACAGGCTGTCCTCAGAAACATGAAGATTCAATTAAAAAGGAGGCTGCTTCTTAGCAAGCCCTATTTTTTTTTTTACATTTTGTTCCTTTATTAGAAATATAAACCAACAGTCATTTGTGTCTTTTTTATTTGTCTTTTTTTGTATTTTTTTAACAAATATTTTTGGTAGCTTGTCTGCAGTGTATTTTGATTCATAAAATAACCCTCTCACCTCTGAGCAGAGAAGTTTTGGATCCACTCTGCCTCCCTGCGGAGTCAGAATCAAACTTCTGGAACCCATCCTCAATGGCTAAAAAAAACCCTTTAATATAAAAAACACCCCTTCCCCACTTCTAAACTGCTAGCTGGTATTTTGTAGGCTCCGGTCATCCTCACTCAGTCCACCGGGAGCTCCCTCCATCCAGCTACTCTGCTGAGGGAAGGAAGAAAGGAGGACACTGTCCAAGTTGAAGAGGTGACCAGAACACTACACGTTGTCTTGGAACTTCTCCAGGTAGGTTCTGAGTTCCTTGGACGCGCCCACTTCTAGGTCTTGGCAAACCCACTTGATGTCGTCTTCAGCGCCGAGGATGGAGTTCACGGTGGGGCAGCTGTCCTCGGGTGGGATGGCGAAGGTGGCAAACTTCACCTTCTTCATCTTGGAGGTGGGTGAGTTTGCAGGTTCCTGCCTGAGCTCCCTGCCCTGCCGCCCCCCAGAGCCCGGCGGCCTGTGGACCTGGCTCTGCATGTGCTTCTGGGAGCCACCATTGAGAAACAGGTGGTTGTTCTCTTCGCAGCCTCCCAGCCCTCGGTCTATGATGGTCGTGTGTTCATCCTGGGGTGGGGACACGTCCCCAATGTTCTCCAGGAGCTCTGCCTCATTGCCCAGCCACACCCAGTCATGAGAGTGGGTCATGGACGCCTGGCCTTCTAGAGGCACCTGCTTGTGCCTATACTTGAAGGCAAAGGTGGCGCAGTTAATGAGAAAGACAAGGATGGCCAGGCAGAAGACCCCCAGGAGGGCGTACATCCCAATCTCCAGGTCACTCAGGCCATGGGTGGTCTGCATCAGACCATTCTCCTCCAATGTGCTGCCGGCCTTGGGGAGGTCCACATGGGCTGGGAAGTTGGTGAAGTCTATGGGGATGCTGTGTAGCCTGGCCCCATCCAGTCTACCACTCTTCCCCACTTTGTTATCCAGCAGGGACTTGGCAGTGGTGGTGGCACTCATCAGGGCCCCTTCCTCGCGATCTCCAGGAGAGTTGCCATGGTAGCGTTCATCCTGGCCTGGGCGTTCCAGGTCCTGAATCTTCTGCCGGCGATCACTGGCGTGGTTCTTTATCCCCTCCTCATCCTTATCTCCGGTCTGGCTGGAGTCAGCATCGTCCCATCCAAACTTGACGCCCACGTGGCCGATGCCCACAGCCAGCACGCTCTTGCGTTTGGATTTCTGACAGGCCTCAGCGATGGACATGTCCACTCGGAGCAGTGGGCCCTGGCCTTCTCCTTCAGCCACCACAGTGGGCCACCAAGGTGAGAGGGGCTGTGGGATGGACACGACAGCCTCATCCAAAGAGGTGGCAGTCAAGGAGAAGTCCTTGTTGTCATAGATGTCCAGGGATGTCACTGAGCCGTCACTGAATTGGAGCCATGTGCTGACTATAGCTTCCTGCAGGGACAGAGACCATGAATACCACTTGGGGGGGGTACCTTATCTCCAGGGACCCATCCTAGAACACCACCAAAGAAATAGGAAAGATGACATGGAGTTCTGATCTGGAGCCCATGTCCTGGGGAAGCAAATACTCTTTCCATCAGAGAGATACCCTAACACAGCTTCAGCATAAGCCATGTGCAGAAAACACACACAGTCCTGGACCAGCTTTTTGCTATCTGCCCATCGCTTATTCCTGGGCTCCATTAGCCTCATAGGACAATGGGGACTTGTAGAGGTGGGAAACTGAGGCAGGGAATTCTATCAGAGCCAAAGGCCTGAAACTGGAAACTACGGGCTTGGAATGTGGTTAAACTGGTAACATGTTTGCCTAGAGTCCATGAAGTCCTGGGTTTGACTCCTAGTACTGCCTAGACTAGGTGTTTCGGTGCTTGGGAGGGTGTTGGAAGGGCGAATATCAGGAGCTCAAGGTCATCCGGGGGTGTATGAAACACCATCTCACAAAAGAGAAAGTTTCTCTTATCTCCTGTGATGGCTAATCTTGCTTGTCCACTTGACGACACCCAGAATCAACAGAAGCCCGCTGGGCACTCTTGGGAGGGGTTTTCTTCATCAGCTTATTTGAAGCAGGAAAATCCACCCTAACCCTGGGCCACACCTCTAGTGGCAGCCCACATAAAAGACCACGGAGGAAGGAAGCTTTGCTTCCTTTTGCCTGCTTGCCCTCACTCTTGCCGGGAAGTTCATCTATCCTGTTTCTGCAGCTGATTATTAAATCCACCTTCAGGTTTCCCACATGGACTGAAAACAAGCAGCTCTCCAGGAATCATCTAGAACTCCTAAGCCAGATTGGGACTACAGAGACATCCAAGCTCACACATTGAACAACTACCAGGTTCTCCACTTTTCCATCATGAGACGACCATTATTGGACTACCTGGACCACTGCCAGTAAGTCACTCTAGTAAAACCCCCCTCCCTTTTTTTGTTTTTGTTTTTGTTTTTGAGACAGGGTTTCTCTGTGTAGCTTTGGAGCCTGTCCTGGATCTCACTTTGTAGACCAGGTTGGCCTTGAACTCACAGAGATCTGCCTACCTCTGCCTCCTGAGTGCTGGGATTAAAGGTGTGCGCCACCACCACCTGGCTATAAATTCCCTTTTAATACAGATCTTCATTCTTTTGGTTCTGTTCCTCTAGAGAACCCTGGCTAATTTCATCTCTTCTCCCTATCAATTCTTTTCCAGGGTCTTAAAGGTGCCTTGTGCTTTGTAGGAAAAACAGAAAAGCAAGATTATCTTCTCTTTGTATGACCTGATGAGACATGGAACACTCTTTGAAGGACTGTCAGGTGGGCAGCAGTGACATGACCATGCCACCTGGTGGGTTCAGCTCGGCTGCATTCGGACAGACCAAGAAAGCTCAGGCCAGTGTCATGGGCTGAGCCATTAAAAAGACCTGTAATTGTTCAGTCAAGGCCCAAACAGACATAAAAACTCTTCCACTGTGGAGAACAGGGAAGGGAGTTTTAGAGTTCCTGGCCGGGAAATGCCCTGGCTCCATCTTCATATGCCTGATATGTTCTCAGTAAGCACAGATATTGCCTTCTGAACAGCCCAGGGACAATACAGTGCAGTGGTGGGTACAGATCCACCTAGATGGGACACGCTAGGACATTTCCTGCTGGAGCCCTCACCTTCAGCACCGTGAACAGAGCATTAACTTCCGGGTTCCCAGGACAAACCTGGAACTCTTGAGATACTAAACGGGAATCACAGACAGAGCATTGTACGCATATTAGGGATCAGCTGCCGCTCAGAGGATGCCTCTCTTGCAAAACAGATGCCACTACAGCAAGTTTGAGCAGTGTGTGTCCCCCTCAGCTGTCAGGTTAGCAAGAAGTCTGCAGAGCCCTGCTGTGCGGGAGACCCAGGGATCAGCCACAGCCAAAGCCTCGTGGTCAGCCATACCCAGAACAGCTATGCTCAGCTTTTCCCTAAATGCTCATGGCTTCCCTCATCACCGGACCAGTCCTGATTGTGGAAGCATCTCCGGTTGCTCACCCGGCCACGCTCATCTTAGACCCTATTGCTGCAGAAGGAGGAGGCAGTGGGAGCCTCTTTACTATGATGGATTGACAAAAATCTATTTCCTCTCTGCCACTGGTGGAAAGAAGAAACCCATATTCGGTCCTGGGCTGGTGTGACACTGCCCGTGTGGCTCAGGGAGTGTGCCCCAGGGAAGGCAAGCCGAGAAACAGACTAGAAGCTGGGCCCAAGTCAACAAACCACACGGAGCTCCTCAGGAGCAGAGCAAGGTAAGGCAACAGCTGCACAAGGCTCCCCTGATAAAAGTGAAACTCCACTTTCTGTGGGTAGGCAGCAGGTGTCGTAAAAGGCGCTGTTAAAAATACACACACAGAGCCGGGCGGTGGTGGCGCACGCCTTTAATCCCAGCACTTGGGAGGCAGAGCCAGGCGGATCTCTGTGAGTTCGAGGCCAGCCTGGGCTACCAAGTGAGTTCCAGGAAAGGCGCAAAGCTGCACAGAGAAACCCTGTCTCGAAAAACCAAAAAAAAAAAAAAAAAAAAAAAAAACCAAAAAAAAAAAAAAACAAAAAACACACACACAGGAGGTGTGTGACATGGCTCATTGGATCAAAGTACTGGCTGTGCAAGCCTGATGAGACGAATTCAATCTCAAAAAACCCATGTCAAGGTGACAGGAGAGAGAACAGACTCCTTAAATTTATCCTCTGACCTCCACACGCTCACTGTGGCACGCGCACACACACACACACACACACACACACACAATTGCTACTGCTGCTGCTACTAATTTAAAAACCAGATGATCAGGCTAATATTAGAGATGCGGGAACAACCGGAAAAGACTGGATTAAAAATAAACCAAGGAAAAACCAATCACTAATGAAATAAGAGGGCAAAGGAGAAATAAAGCAGAAACTACACTATGAGACCAGAGGTGAGCGGGGAAAGGCAGAGATGTTTGAAGACCTACACAGAATTTCTAGAAACAGAAAACTGAGCAGGGTGTGTTGGCATAAGCCTGCAGTCTTGGGACTTGGGAGGTGGAGGCAGGAGGATCAAGAGTTGGAGGCTACATGAGAACCCCATCTCAAAGAAAAGAATGGGGGGGGTATGGCAAGTGAGTAAATCACTAGGGATGCTTTATACAGCAGACAAGACATGACTGAGGAGAGAGCTGGCTCACCAGCCAACACAGCCAACGTGTGCTTACTCAGGATCAGGAAGAAAGAAAAGACAAGACAGGCAGATGGAGATGGAGAAGGCAGAGCAAGAATAGTCAATGATCCAGCTACAAGTTTCAGGAGGAAATCGGAGTGAGCAAGGCAACGTTCTAGAATGTTCTAGAACATTCTAGGCCGTGGTGACTGCACTCCAACATGAAGGCAAATGGCAGCTGTGAAGAGATGACTTCGGGTGATGCTGTTTGGGCTCCTGGATCTGGCTGGACCTGAGTGCCTGCCCACAGGCTGCTCCATTCTGTTGAGGTCAATTGAGGCTGAGTCTCTGCTGTTTGGAGCAGAAAGCCCAGAGCTGAGTTTAGTAGAGCACGGAGACTGCACTTGCCTCCGCTACCCACCCAACCCATTTTTTATTTATTTATTTATTTATTATGTATACAGCATGTATGACTGCAGGCCAGAAGAGGGCACCAGATCTCATTACAGATGGTTGTGAGCCACCATGTGGTTGCTGGGAATTGAACTCAGGACCTTTGGAAGAGCAGTCAGTGCTCTTAACCTCTGAGCCATCTCTCCAGCCCCACCCAACCCATTTTAAAGCACGAGGACCATTTTATTAGAGTCTGACAGAAAAATACAGGGCAAGCAAGTTGTAAAACTTGGCAGCTGCCAGAAAGAGGGAGAAAAAAAAAAGGGAGAGAGAGAAAAGCTGCTTATCTTTTGAGTTAGCGTCAACCATGGAAGTCTGCAAGCAGCTAGCTGTGGGGTGTGGGCTTTCAGGAAAAAAAGAAAAAGAAAGCTCAGAGTGTGAGGGCTGGGCACACTTCAGATTTTGTCCAAAGATGAGAAAAAAAAGAGTCAAGAGGAATAGTTCTGCTTTGGAGTTAGAGTTTGAGTCTGCGCTAACTTGAAATCTCACTACGGTGTAGGACAATTATCCTGCCACTCAGCGGCAATGAGCTCAGCTTTCCACCAGCAGTTTTGCGTTTATCTTATTCATCTCTGCTCAAAGGTATTCATCTCTGCTCAAAGGCGTCCTCTGGCTTGGGAACCTGAGTTCTTGTGTGGAGCCAGAAATGCCAAGGAAGTCTCACCCAACAGGGGACAGTCCTGGATGAACAATGGATAGGTGTTGTTATCCTGAGCCCAGCTCCCTGGTCCTTCAAATGGGGTACATCCCTGGCCTTTTCTGCATGGTCTCTCCAGTGGCCGCAGTGGGTGAACTTACCATCATCAGTGGCCGAGTGGGTGACATAGCCTTCCTGCCTTGCACACTGTCTGCTTTCCCTGCTGAGGGGCCTTCATTGTTCATATGAACCAGGATTCATTGCTTCAGCCTCAGCTTGTGGGGAAACTGACATGGACAAGCATGTGGCCCTACGCCTTTGAGTTCTACACTTGGAGCTCCATCTGAGTCACCCAATAAGCCCCCTTCTCATGCTTACACCACCCACCAGAATCCCAGGTAACTCATTTTTTATTCTTCTACCCAAGCTGAAAAACAAGCAAGGCTCATATTCTTCTGGATTTTCAGAACGGAAGCTATTAATGACACACACACACACACACACACACACACACACACACACAC
>CABHPH010137249.1:0-35298 GCA_902168325.1 Peromyscus nudipes
CTTTCTGAGTACACTCAAATGGACACGTGCCCTGGAAATCTGAGAGATGATGGACAGGAGAAAGCTGAGATGAATAGGGAAGGAAACTGAGTCCCTGTAGACAATGGGCTCACAGATTATGAGGCAAATCGTTATTAGCTGGGCATCCTCCACCACAGTGCACCGAGGTTAGAGCCCCTGTGGCGACACATTTAGTTGGCTCATGTCCCCCATCTGCATGCACCTTAACAACTCCTCCCATTTGATTTGTACCAGGAGCGATCTGGTTTGCAGCTTAAGCATGTGTGCTGTCTGCAGAGCCGCTTGGGGGCAGCACCTGCTCACTGCCACTGCAGCTGGGGCCCACCACTGCGATGCTGTCTCCCTCCCAACAGGCCTCTTCATCTTCTCATAGCTGCAGATCCCCGGGTTTGCAATACATATCTCCAACCAAGCTTCTTCCCCCAAATGAAGACTTCTCTACATTGTCTTTCATTTCATCCCTGAGCACTGAACAACACTGCCTTATTCTGGGAATAGCTTCTTTGGCCTCTGGGTAATCCTCTCCCATTGTAAGAAGGATGCCCTACGGACTGGGTGGGAGGCAGGTGCCTTGCTGCCTGCCATTCCCTATCTCAATTCCCTTTCCATCCTCTTGGAATCTCTTCCTTCATGAAAGTCAACTCATGGGGAAGGAAGATGCTGGCTTGCCACCAATTCTCCACTTCTGACAGATGTACTTATTGACTGAATCCTTGAGTGCAAAAACTCTCTTCCTACCTAGGGCTTCAGTGAAAGGTTTGAGCATCACTCCTTTCCCACATGATTTCCTTAGAGTGGGTCTCTGAAACCTAAAGTACTGTGGAACAAAGGGTGATGGTTTTAAAATTACGATGTGTATTATTAGCAAGTTGATCCCCAAAGTTGCGTCAATTTATACTTCAGCAATCAGTGACAATCCTTGATTTTTTTTCCCCTTTGGATTGCTACATTCTGCACTGCACAGTACCTTATCTATCTATCTAGACCTCATGGTGTGAGTGTGTGTGTGTGTGTGTGTGTGTGTGTGTGTGTATTCCACAGTCTGCTTTGCTAATCATACTAGAATGAATCATGTCTCAATCCTTACATATGTGTATGTATATCCCTGAGAATCTCAAACACTGACCTTCCATATATATGAGAGAGACAACATGCCTGGCATATTAGTTAGCTGTAACAGTCATAACTGCAACTGTTGAATGAAAGACTTGCTTCCAGAGACGGAAGGTGTCCATCACCAAGGAAGAGGTTTATACATAAATGGCCGGAAGTCCAGAGCGGTAGGGACTCAAACTTATAGTTCATTTTCCTTTTTTCTCCTTAGCAGTATAAATCATGGGTCACTCAGGCCAAGGCTAGTGTGAAATCCTTGGAACCCAGTGTTTTCATTTTCTATTCCCAGAGACGTTTTTCAGAAGTTGCATATGAAATCTCAACATGTAGTAGTCTTGGTAGGCTCAGCCCTCACAGAAGGTTGAGAAAGGCAGTCTTTATTCCAAGTGATCATTTCTCAACTAAAAATGAGAGAGGCTAAATAAAGAACAGGTAGAAAAGAAAAAATAGAAGCAGCTATTCTGGAATCATGGAAGCGCAAGATGTGATATCTGTTCTGAAATTACCCATGGTTTCTTTTTTTCCTGGAGTGCTTATGTTACCCCTTTATATAGTAAACACAGTGGTGTGGACGATCGGCTATTTTCCCCTTTCCTTTAATTAGAGTCTGCTTTCCCATTGACACAGATTATACTTTCGAGATGCTTAAAATTCATCTTGGACTTCAAATGGCTGTAAGTTCTCACACCCTGCTTTCTGTTCCAGTCGCACGCCTCTGTGTGGTAATCAATTGATCTGAGAATAACACTCCAAGGCAGCTGGGGAGTTGTGAGCCTGGGAGTTTGCTTTACCACCTTTTTGTGACAAATGAAGAATGAGAATGCACCAAAATCTCAGGAAACAAGGAAAGAAACCAAGAGATGAGGAATGGAAGACAGGAGGTCTCCATGCAGCAAGCAAAGAATGACCAGGGATGGTCTCCACAAAACATCTCAGTTATAATAATCTAACTTTCATCTCCCAAGTCATAGAAGCTAATGTGGACAGCCCATGGGGGCTTTCATAGAAAGACACACACCAGCGGATCTATAGACTCAGGAATTCAACCTCAAGTGCACAACTAGCAAACAATTACTATAATACAATTTTCCAAGTTACTGTCCAAATGAATAAAGATTGGTACAAGCTTTATAGATTAGTACTACGCGAAACAAACAAACAAACAGGTTTAGACCCCAGGAGTCTTGAGTCCTTGCTCAACAGCCATATGTAATGGCAAAGGTCTTTCTTCTGCATGATCAGTTGGGGCAAACTTTCTGGTCAAATTCCATATTCATCTTTGTCTCCAGCTTTCTCGCCTCTTACCCAAGCTATGTAGACATGCAATGTGCCTTCCTTGGAAGCATTTTCTGAATGAAGTACCCTGTGTATAGCTGATTCTCAATTTGCATGAATGTACTGATTGATGACTTCTACCTACTTGCCTGATTACATGTGTTTGTGTGCCTTTAAATATCTGTATACCATTTACCACCATACAAAGTAAAAGCAGAAAATAATAGGTGTTGGTCAGGGTGTAGAGAAAATAGAAAGTTCCCATTGCTAGTGGGAATGTAAAATGATTTAACTCCCATGGGAAATAGTTTGGCAGTTTTGCAAAGAGCTAAACATAAAATTATCATATGATCCAGGAAGTGCATCCGAAGAAAAATAGAATTGAAAACAAAATTCGAACCGATGCTCACATGCTGATGTTCACCATAGTATATTTATAAAAATCCTGAAGTAAAAACAATTCAGATCCTCAGCAACCAAAGAATGGAGAGACTATGAAAATATTATGCCAAGCATAATAACCTAGACAGAATGTAACAGATCTTGTTAGTCTGTTTCTATGGAATAGCTAGAATAAGCAAGTTCGCAGAAATAGAAAGTAGATTACAGGTATCTGGGGTTAAAAGGAGGAGGAACTAGGTAGTTTAAATGCAATGAATTGGTAGTTTTTGTTTGGAATGGCAGTGAAAAGGTTAAGAGAAAAGATCATGGTATTGTTTGCATAATATTTGAATACAATTAATGACATCAATTTATACATTAACAGTAGCTATAGATTTGTAGCTTTATAGCTACAAAATTATTTACTCTGATCTTTAAAAATATTTATGTTTCTATGCCTATGAGTTATGTGTACTTGTGTGTACAGCTGTGCATGTCTGCAAGCACACCTGTGGAGGCCAGAAGAAGGCACTGGGTGGCCTTCTCTACCATCCTTTGCCTATCCTTGAAGTAAGGGCTCTTAAGAACTGGGGACTCTGGTTTTCTCAGCTAGAGTTAAAGCCACCAGGAGCCAGGAATCCTCCTGCCTCTGCTCCCACTCCATTCACAGCTAAGGTTGCCAGTTTGTATGAGATGCCTGACTTGTATTAGCACTGGGATTCGAACTCTGGCCCTAATACTTGTTCAGCAAGCACAAGTGCTCATAATCACTAAGCCATCTCCCTAGCCTCCATTAATCTTCCACATGTAAATGGGATTCCATTGAGTAATTCATGATGAATTGTTCCACTATCTCATTTAGTATTGGCAGTCTCTTGAACTGGACAGAATACTACCCATTCCTTCTATACACCCTGCCCAATCCTGCTTTAATAATGATGAACCTGTTTAGAGAGTTCACACCCTAAGTTGAAGAGACAGCCTACAAAGCCCTTACATTCTTTGCTCAACTTTTGTAGGCTGATCCTTTTAGGGATTCAAGGCCCAGGAAAATCTAACAAGGTCAACCAATCTCTACAAATGCCCCTGTTGTAACCTCATAACTTCTGGTTATGAATGGCCACCACCCTGTCTCTCATTTGGGTATTTGAAGATCTGGTGTGTGAATGCAATCCACGGAAGTCTAGGAAATGATTGAATACCAGAGTAAAAGGGTTCTGATTTAAGAAGATGAAGATGTACAAGAAGAAAATGCTCAAAACTATCAAAGATTTACCTACAGTGTAGATCTATGACTCCCAAAACTGGGACAAAAACCAAGATATCCAGGAAAACTTGGACTCAAGACACCCTGGAATTGTTGGTTAAGGTCTATGGCATTACAAATCATTGGGAGTCAATTTCATTTCATTTAATCCTCACAATAAGAGGAGAAGAGGGCATGGAAAGCATTTTATCCCACGTTTTATAGTTCATCTGAGAAGGTCAAGTGCTTAACTAAGGTCATATAGTCATAGGGGCCAGCCTGAAAATAGAACTCAGGTGTTTGAATGTAGGCCAGGGCTCGTTCCATGATGGTGCATCTGGCTGCTTCTGAGAGACGGCATCTGATGATGCCCAGGAAATGCCACATGGAAGATGGCCATTTCTATTCTAAGTCTCAGGTGGGGGTAGCGGCAGCCAGGGGCATATGTGGGGATGCCATCCTGGATTTGGAGTTCTTTTTTCTGCCTGTGCCACTCCAACTGGCATAAACAAGGCATAGCTGAAGATTAAATGTCCTGAACATTATTAGCCCATTAGATGTCTTGACACCTACTTCTAGAACTCTGCCCTGTTTACAGCCCTCTTCAAGTTCTGTTGATCAAGTTTCTAAAATGCTCATGGAGCATTATCTTTGGTCTTACTGTAATTCCACAGGGAGAAAACACTCTCATATATTTTGGGAAAGAAAAGAAAGTCTTTTTAATCCAGAGCTCAAGTTTCTAAGGGAAGGGAAAAAATCCATTTAGCATCCTGCCCATGCCCCGGGTGACCAGCTTGTCCCAGGCTGTCCATGACATTCCAAGCTGAAGGTCCCATGTCCTCTCCTTAATCCAGGGTAAATTGGGCAGCCCGGATTTTCTGTACCAGGTCCAGGTTCTCCCCATCTGACCCTGCTGGAGTAGAAAGCCTGATAATAGCAAATAGCAGTCCTAGTTCTCAGCAGGAGATGCCATTTAAAATTTTAAATTAAATAATGGTTTATTCGTGTGTGTGTGTGTGTGTGTGTGTGTGCGCGCGCGCCAAAGTACAGATGTAGAAGCCAGAGGACAACTTGTGGGAGTGAGTTCTCTCTACGTGGGTCCCAGGAATAGAACTCAGGTTGTCAGACTTTGTGGCAAGCATGTTCACTGCTGAGAAATCTCCCCAGCCTGGAAAAGCATATTTATGGTACTCCCTGCCTAGGCACTATGGTATTGATTAGGAATTCCTTCCTTCTCCTCGGAAGGGATGAATCACACATCTGTGTTTTGATCTGCATCCCTTAAAAGCTCTGTAGGGCAAGAAAGGAGGCGAAAGGCAGAGGATTTTAGGGCCTAGGCTCCTTGGGGGTGAGATTCCAAGTCCTCTAGGAGTGGAAGAAAGCAGCTGAGGCTGGCTGGAGATGAGAGGAGATGGTAGTGCCACTTACTGTTATTAGCATGAAATTGGGACGGGCCTATTGCCCCAGGAAAAACTCTCCATGTTTCCACTGAACGTTCTAGAAAAGCTAGGAGAGAAGGGTGGGGAAATTACCTACAAGGTCAGTCAGTAAGTAAAGTGAGGTAGTTAAAAGGATCCAGCACAAACCAGTTTATCCTTCATTTTTCCTGGCAAACTGGGTTTGATGCCCTTGGCTGGCTTTAATCCTGCCGGTCGCAGCCGGTTAGAGGAAGCGCTGCATTAGCAGAGGTCAAGGCAAGCACTGCCATGCCGAGTGTGGCTGTTTCCTTAGGGAGAAGAGTTCGCTGTCCATGGTGGGATGTTTTCCATCTTGCCACCAGGTTATTTCCTGCTCTGGCTTCGCCATTTCAGGACATGACTGTTTGACAGCTCCTGGGGGGTGATGTGAGGAGCAATCTAGTTGCGGTTCAGCTTTCACTGTCTCGGAGGGCGTTTCCATCCCGATCCCCGAGAAGGTGAGCTCTCGGCTGTGTGTGCCAGGCTTATGTAAACTGCGGCTGCGGCGGTGGCGCAGCGGCTGCGCAGAGCTGCGGGGGTGGCGGCACAGTGCAGAGCTCCCGGCGGGCGCTGCAATGCAGCGGTGCAGAGGTTCCGGGAGCCCGTGGCGGGCACCCACCAAGAGAGTGATGGAGCCCAGAGCCCCAACCCCACAATGCTCAGGCATGGGGCTGGGGGTGGGCTGCCTTGTTGGCATTGCTTGTGACAATGGGAGGGGTGTACAGTGTGGGAGAGTGTTGAGGACTCACCGAGTACGTTCTGCAGGAGGAATTGGGCTAGGTCCTTCAGGGCGCGCTGCTGCCCTCTAGGGCTTAGAGCGTGACAAGAAATAGGACAAGGCCCGGATAAGGAAGCCTCTGCAGAACACAGTGCCTGAGTGCCTTGGGGGAAATGCAAAGAGGTGTGTTTTTCTGGAGGTTCGTACACCTATCGCCTCTTTCCCTGCGGCTGCTTTTCTGTTTTAGGGGAACAAGGTGTGGATCATTTCGTCCGGTCTCTGCAGATCCGATGCGGTTTTCAGTAGGGCCGAGGCTGTCCGTACACCTCCTCGTTTACCCCAATCAATATAGCTGCTCTCTTTTTAACATGGCAGAGAAAGCTTTCCGTTAAAATTACAGCCTTGGCGACAGCAATTCGGGTGGCCCTGGCTTGCTTAGTATTGTGCAAGTGGCTTGGCTTACCGCCTCATCTGCGAAATGACCTTTTGTCTTTTTCTGGCACTTTTAAGAAAATGGAACTGAAGTTGCTACAGTGAATAACAATTGATGTAATATAACAGCTACCAATATTAAGTGGAAAATTTGTGCTAAAACACACTTTTTAGCAAGATAAAATCATGACTCACATACAACTGTCACATGACTACACGATGGAGATTTTACATAACCCATTAAATAATTAGGGAATGAGCAGGATGCCAAATGAGTTCAAAGGAGAATTATGAAGAACACACACATACACACACACACACACACACACACACACACACACACACACCCTATAGTGGAATAAAGTAGAATGTGTGAAATCGCTTTTGCATTCTTACAAGATGGAAATCAAATCTGTACCAGACAAAACACACATTTTATAGATGAAAGCCATTTACTTTGCCATTAAATCTTCAAATTTAACGTCTAGTTCTTCCGAGTTGTAAAACTACTAGGTCAATCATAGCAGCCAGGGTGCGCAGCCTATAGAATCAGTCCCAGGAAGACCTCTTGGCCAGTGCCCACTCTGCCACTGAACAGGCCTTCATCGTTAAAGATGAGCCGGAGGACCACATGCCTTCGGACTTGGAGACAGGAAAGATGTCCAAGTGAACAGCCTGCTGATTGGATGACTGGAGGAGAGTCTGTACTCGTGATGTCACCTTAAGAAACATTTTGGGTGTCTAGGAGCAAGACCACCATCCTTAAGATGTGAGGCATTGTAGAAATCGCTGAAGTTGGCCTTTGCTGCCCGGCTGCTTAGAGAGAAGCTGTTGTCTATTGATTTCTCTGTAAGCACCGCAGCCTCCACAGGTATGGGGGGATCCAAGGGCAGAGGAGACTTAGACCCCAGACAGACGAATCAGTGCTAAGCTAGTGGGTCACAAAATAACGTAGCTTTCTCTTCAGAGATTCCCTGAGTCACATTTATGCTAACATATCTCCATCGTGAAGATCCTGAGAGGTTGGTACCCTTACCAACACCATCGGTTTCCATTCCCTCAGTATTTATATTAACATTTTCAGTCTCTGTCACAGAATGGCAGAAAAGTAAGTGTTGTGACTTTGCATACCACTTTGACAAAAGTGAGAATTAGACCAATTAAGAGCCTGGGGGACGTTTTCTCCTAGCTTTAGAAACCAAGCCACAGCCACGCTGAGTGTCACTTACAGACGGATGAGTATGATGTCCCTCAAACAATCCGTGGGCTAAACTCTTACTTTCGTTCCTGGTTTTGAGATTAGACTGCCAATTTCTCAAGGTCACCACTGGGGGGACTGGAGATGAGGTGTGGCAGATGGGCTCCTGGGTTGCAACGCTGGGTGACGTGATGGGGTTGGAGGGAGACCAAGGAGAAGGAGAAGAAAACACACTGTGATGAATCAAATATGATTTATGCGTGGACAGGCAAGGAGATCTCTTTTCCTTGCTTGGGTCACATAATTAAGTCTAATTAATGGGAACTGATCATAGGGGGAGTTCAGAATCTATTTTCGGTTGTCCTTATCCAAAGGCAGCAATCAAAATGCAGATGAGCTATCTCTGTCTTACCCCAGGAGAGACACAGGCTTCTTGCTAATAAAGGGAAATTGGTAAATGAATGCTTATCACGCCTTCCCTGTCTTTGATGGCTTCTTGGAGTGGCAGTACAGGCAGGCAGACATTTCATGTTCTGAAATGGTGCCACCCGGTATCGATTATCTTTTTCCAAGAGAGTCTGAGTGCTGCTCTAATGCTGTCTTCTCACCGCTGCTGAGAGAGAGGCCAAGGACTCTCTCCTTTAGCCCTAACCTGAACAAAGCTAAGTGGCTTTCCCAGAGCAAGCCAGGCCATGGAGGATCTTTAACCAGAAAGGGCACTTCGGGGCATACAGTTGGGCAGCATTAGCAATCCATTCTCATTCTGACCTTCAGCCTCAATAATTAGAGCCTTCTTGTCTAACTGAACAAGAAAGATCTGGGGCAGTGAGGGACAGAATTAGAAATAACCCACCAGGAGATCCAAAGTCACCCCACTGAGGACAGCCTTGAGCTGTAGCCCAATGGAGAAGACCAACCTGCTGGAGGCAGGCAGAGGCATCCTGAGCTGTGTGCTTCCTTGTTGGTTTTTTAAACAGAAAAATGGCTCCCAGCAAATGCTCTGACACACAAATCATCTCTGGATGAAATCGAAGTGCGCCCCCTCCTCAGTGGGGTGATAAATTAACCTGCAGCTGCGGTGGCTGTGGGGTCACCACTCGGTCCCCATCCAGTCTGTCCCAGGAGAGTTCCCTTCTCCTCTCCAGGCTAGCACTGCTATATTTAGCTCTTCCAGCATGTGCACTGCCTATATTTAGTGCCTAAAAGTCAGAGTTCAGTGTACAATTCATCAGGCTATCAGTCATCCCTTCATTCCATTCACACTTGTAGAAAAATCCTTCCAAGAGACTGCCTTGTTCTCCGGGATGTGGGGTGGTGGTAATGGTGGTGGAAGCCATTCCAAGAATGAAGGGTTGAACTCCAGAGGGGGTTTCCTGCTGTCTCTGGCATGCAGTGAGTGCCTGACAGTGCCAGACCCCGAGCCAAGAGTCCGGGCATGGGTGTGGCTCCAGAGGGCAACGGGATGGTGGAGGGCAGGTGGAAAGGCTCAAGAATGGACAGCAGATCCTGCTGTGCTCATGTGGTCCCTGTTGAAATTGCAGAAAACTGGCCATGACTCATTAAGTTTCCTACTTAGATGCCACCTTTTGGTGGAAGATTTCCATGAGATCCCTCAAATAAATTAGGAGCCCTCCCACGGCAGCACATTCCTCCATGACTCTCTACACCAGTTCCCTGTCAAACTTCAGTGTGTGAACAAACGATGTGGGACGTAACTGAAATTCAGATTCCAACTCGTTGTCTCTGGCGTAGGCCTCTGCTCCTGCCTTTTCAGTGAGCTTACAGGAGATTCCCATGCTGCAGGCTGAGTCAGCAGTTCCAATGTCATCACCTGGCCATGTGCTGTCTTCTGTCTTTGAGCATAAGGTGGTGGTTCTCAACCTGTGGGTCGTGACAGTCATGAAGCAGCAGCGAAACTAATTTTCTGTCACCACAACACGAGGAACTGTCTTAAAGGGTCGCAGCATTAGGAAGGTTGAGAACCACTGGAAGGGAAATCAGAGGGGTGCTTTGAGGAAGAACTAACGTCAGGATTCCTGGCTGGTAGAGGGCCCAGGTGGTGCTCCAGGGGATGAAAGTGGAAGTTCGCTGGTGCCAGCATTCCTGAATAGGCGTTGAGTGTTCTTCATTTGCTAGTCCCCACACTACTGCCGTCAGACCTGCAGGCCAGGGTGACTGTGTCTGAAGGGAAACCATCCTGGCACAAGGCAAGAAGACTTGGGTTCCTAGGTTTCAGTTCAGATCCTGAACTGCTCATGCTTTCCCACCTAGAGACCTCCTTTTCCTCAGAATAAGCACAGTTGCAGAGACTCTCTGCCTTGAGGTGAGGTAGAAAGGCCCACACTTTCTACCCTTCTGGTATAACCCACAAGAAAGCTCCTGAGTCCTCAAAAGAGTCAATATAATAGCACACTGGCAATAGAGGGCAACAAAACGAAACCCACCATTCAGCTAAGGAGGAGGTAGTGACTGGCTTTGAGAGGAGTCATGGGGAAGGTAGTTGTCTTTGAACATTCAGACCTCCTTTGGGCTGGCTATTGTGGGAACATAGAAGTGTGGGGGATTTCTGAGAACAGTAGGCAGAATGATGGGGTTTCCTTACCTTTGCACCCAGCTCACAACAGCTTGTAACTCCAGCTCTAGGGGGATCTGATGCCTTCCTTTGTCCTCAGATCTTTGGCCTCTTTAGGCACCTGAAATGTGTGCTTCATGCTTAAAAATAAAATAAAATCTTAGAGCTGGAGAGATGACTCAGTAGTTCAGTGCACTTGCTGATCTTCCAGAGGACCTGGGTTTGACTTCCTGAACCCACATGGAGCCTCAAAACCATCTGTAATTCCAGTTCCAGACACTGTCTTCTGATCTCCTTGGGTACCAGGCACACACAGTGGTGCCCAGACATACACACAGACAAACTGTCCATATACATAAAATAAAATGTTTTATTTCATAACAAGTAGTTTTAAAGTTTACTTTAAAATATAAATATCTCTCAGTACTTAACAGTCAAGAAAATAGTATATTGATTGTATATAGTTGTTATAATTTTATTTTTTGAGTAATACAGACAAAAAATATTTACACACCTACTTCTTTTAAATCTACTTAGCACTCTTATTTGTATGGCTTTGAAATGACAGTATAAAATCTGTATATTAAAAATTGTGGAAGAAGATTCCATTCAAAACAATATTTTTTAAAAAATAAAATCTTTTAAAATCTTTAAAAATAAAATGGGACAGGATTATTATTCTAGAAAGCTATGACATGTGAATATAATACCTAAGGATCACTCAGCAGACAGGTTTTTTTGAGAGCTAGTAGCCTGGTTATTACATTATGAAGCTTACGGTGCCTTCTGAATGGCTAACACAAGATTGTCTTGCTTCTTATCATTAATCATTAGTAAATGTTGTAGTGTCAAGACGATTATTTATGAAAGTGCGTAAACTTATGCTTACTTCCTTTTACAGAAGATTGAAATAAAGTGCCGGGCTGCGTCGTTGAAACACAGACAGCATAGCTTGGCCCGGACATGAAAAGGAACTTCTGGTTCTGTTGCATCAGAGCAGGACCTGCCACGTGTCCAACACACTTCCCTTTGGAGGTGGATAAACGATTCATTCAACCTGTGGCTGTCTCCTTTCACTCCAGTTCTTTAGATCCTGGCTTTCTCTTCTAGAAATCACTTAACTGTTGCTCATTTTAAAGTATGAACTGTGGAATTAAGAGGAGGCCTGTGTCTACTATTGACTCAACAAAAAGCCCCCTAGAGGACGTAGCAAACTGAATTCTTCTTTGAAGAATTAAGAATTAGTCAAGGAAGGAGGAGTGAACTCAGTAAAGAAGATAGCGTTTGCTCATACATTAATTGTGCTAAGCAGTAAACAAGTAAGTTTCAGATAAGATGAGATCAACTCAGACGGTCACACCAGGCAGACTCTTTCTCGTGGGTTAATCTTCCCTAGGAGTCTGAGCTTTATGCTAAAGGCTGTAGGAACCTGGCAAAGGCTGGAAATCAGATCAGTAGAAGCAGTGGGGACAAGGATTACAGGGAAGCTGAACCCTGGGGAAGATGGTGGTGACCTCATGGGGAAGTGCTCTGAGACCACTTGAGGCTGGGGTGTAATCCAGAGAAATGAAGGAAGAAGAATCCAACAGATCCTGATGATATAACCGTCAACTTGGACTTAAAAGTTGAGAGAGAATACACAATGAAAAGTCTCATAGGTTTTGGTATCTAAAAGACTGCATGAGGAGTATATAATTTGCCAAGGCTGTCTTCTGAGGATCTGGGACACGTACTCACAACATGTACCGGATGAAGAGCGTCTTGCAGAAAACCTGCACCTGCTTATGTTTTCCTTGTGTTCTTGATTAACTTGTTGGATTTCCATTGGATTGGCCTTCCAGTGACATGGAAAGCTTGTAGCTTTGGAGCAAAGAAGTGACATGACCCACTGACATCTCAGAAGATCACTCTGGCTACAGATTAGTAAACAGGTGATAAATGAACAAGGATGGAAGAAAGGAGGTCAGTCTGTTGTCTTCGAAGTAACAGGAAAGATATTGGCGTCTTCATGAGGGTTAGCTATGGGTATGGACTGATTATATGCAAAGGTCAAGTAATGTGTGACCAAGAATACATGTAAATCTATAAATAGTAGAAAGCTCCATAATTTAGCCTTATGCAATGGGTCTCCAGCATGCTCATCGGAATCTGTAGCATGAATCTTAAAAGTTCTTATTAATAAAATCAAACCTGGAGCCAGGTATTGGGGTGAATTCTGTCTGGAAGGTCAGAGAAGCAGAACAAGCCACAGCTTCCTCACCTCGCCAATTCCCCAGCTGATCTTGTTTCCTCAGACTGGAAGCTTCTGAGTTCTCATCCAAATGAATCTCAGCTGAACTGCTTCTCAAAAGCCTGAAAGCTTAACCAGCCAAATGCTTCTAGTTCCTGGTCTTCACGCCTTATATACCTTTCTGCTATCTGCCATCACTCCCTGGGATTAAAGGCTCACTTCTTGGGATTAAAGGCATGTGTCACCATGCCTGGCTATTTCCAATGTGGCCTTGAACACACAGAGATCCAGAGGGATTTCTGCCTCTGGAATGCTAGGATTAAAGGCGTGTGCTACCAATGCCTATCCTCTATGTTTAATATTGTGGCTGATCTCTTCTCTGACCCCAGATAAGTTTATTAGCGTGCACAATATTTTGGGGAACACAATACCACCACAAGAATCCCATTGTTTTCTAGTTTCTTTAGTACTTGGGAATGCTTAAGTATCTGTTTCACAACTGAAAATCTAATTATTTTGTTCCTCAATTTTCAGTAAACACTGTAGACATGGCCCTGTTATTCTCAGTAAAATGAATCCACTGGTCCTTGGGGTTTTGAAAATCATTCTTTTGGAAATATTGATAGTTCTTACTGTACTGGAGACCTCTTACTAAATTGAAATACATACTTCACAGTCATAATATTGATAATTATGTTTAATAAGAGAAAATATATCCAGAACTGAATTCTGTTTTAATATAGCAACGTTTCCTTGCTAAGAGTTTGCTGTAGATATTACAGTGCATTTGGTTACTCAATGAGTAGGATCAGTATCAGAGAACCTTTTGAATCATATCTCCTATTATCTTTGGCATCTGTAGCACAAATCCTAATTGGTCTTAATAATAAAAACCTGGAGCCAGATATCAGGGTAAATGCTGAAAGATCAGAGAAGCAGAGCAGCCAGCCACTAGACAGACTTCTTACTTCTACTGAATTCTCAGCTTGAAAGAACCTGGGACTTTCTCTAAGATGGGAAGCTATTGAAAGGTTGAAACAGGAATGATACGATGTTACTTACATGTTGTTAAGGTTACCCGCTGAAAGCTGTGAGTGAGTGTGAGCAGGAAACTGGCAAGGATGCTATAAAATAGTATTGATAGGATCGTGGTGGCTCAGACTGCGTGCTGGAGGTGGTGAGGAGTGACCAGATTTGTGGGATGTTTGGAAGATATAGTTGATGGAACTTGCAAGTAGAGATTAAATGCGAGAGCAGAGACAAGGGTGATAGCGAAATCTGAATAAAGAGATAAAAGTAGTATAGGCCATTCTTTCATTCCGGGCCATTACACAGGAAAAACCCCAAGATTATGTTGCTGACCTATCATTGATGGTAGGAACATTGAATTTTACTGCGTGACATGTGATGAATGAAGGTTTTTGAGCAGAAAAATGACATGACCCGACTTACATGTTAGATGATCCTTCTGACTGCTGACTGGTAAATGGACTGTGATCAAGGCTAGAAGGAAGGAGATGGGTGAGACAGCTTTTCAGTAATGTAGGAAAGAGATAACGGTGGGTGGAACCAAGGCAGTGGAAGTGGAAACAGGAAGATGTGGTCATGTTCTGGATATTGGGGAGAGAAATTGACATCTGTTGCTATGGAAGAAGGGAGGAAACGAGAAGCCAGGATTATTGCAAGGTTCTAACTTGAGCAGCTGGAAGAATGGAGCTACAATTCACTGGAATTGAAGTGTCTATAGGACAAGCAAGTCTGAGGACCATAAATTAAGGATTTATTATTTTTGGTATGATAAATTTGAAATACCTTTTACAAGTCCAGGTGTAGACAGTTATTGACAGAATATTTATCAAGACAGTGGTTGGAGGAGTTATTAGAACTGAGTTATAAATCAGAACATTATTGGGACACATATAGTGTTTAAATCCATAAGAATAGAAGAAGATCACAAAATAAGCTCAAATGCTGAGGGCCTAGAGAACAAGTCCTGGCCTCATGTAATTTCGGATGATGATCACATAAGTAGGAACCAATAAAGACTGAGAAAGAGCAGCTAATGAAGTAGGTAGAGGACCAAGAGAGAATGATGGTCTAGAAAACAAAACCAGAAACTTTAGGAAAAAAACCATGACATGACCCTCATGGTCAAATGGTACTATTAGATCAGGTAAGATCAAGAATGAGAATTAGTTTCTTAACGTGTGCATGTGGAGGTAGAGGGAAGGATGACATTGAAGATCTTGACAAAAGCAGTTTTAAGGTGTGCTGGGAAGGACAGTCTGAGTGGTGTGAACTCAAGAGACAATGGAAAGAGATGGAAAGAGAAGATACTGAATACAGACAGGTCTGGATGGTTGTTATTATTTGGGGAGCAAAAATATAGGGCAGGAGCTAGGGGTAGAAATAAAGTTGAGGGATGGATTTTGAACTATGATAAACACTGTGTTTGATTGCTCATAGGAAAGAGATGAACCATGGGATGGAGCAAAGTCCTTGAGAAGGTACCAGTGGATGGATGCTTCAACATAAACATAGGCTGGCTTCAGCTAGAAGTGTAGAGGTTCATACACTGTAGCAAGAGGATCAGACTGCTCATTTAGGAGCTGTGGGTAGAGAGGTAAGTGGGAGCTTGTGGAAGCTCCTTTACTGATGGTTTCTAATTTCTACGGGAAACCAGAAGCTGGGTCAACAGCTGAGTCTGATAAGGCATTGTAGAAGGCTTGAAGTGGAAGGTGCTGTTGGGAGGGAGGAAGGGAGGGTGAATGATCTGAAATAAGATGGAAGGGCCCCACACAGGCACTCAGGAGGCGGGGACTGATTTCTCAGCTCCCTTCTTTTCTTTACTTCTTTTTGCTGCATACGAATCTCATGAGGCTCTTGGCTGTTTACTCTGATTCAATCCTGGATGAGAGCCAAGGGTCAAAGGCAAACAGCATTTTCTTCAGGATGTCTGCTCTTCCTCTTGGTCAGCACTCATCTGGAAGGCTGACCTTTGATTTTACAGGCATTTTAAGCGTTCAGATGTGTCCTAAGTCAGGCCAGCAGATAGCAGCTACTCTGTGAAAGATGACCATTTCTCCTTATACCATAGAGGACTCCAGGACCCTCGGGATCCTCAGCCCAGCAGAGCCTGGTGTGAGCCGCCCTGGATCTGTTTGCCAGAGGGAGGCAGATTTGTGGCTTTCTCTAAAGGAAAAAAGACCATCAGGGAAGGTCCTGGAGAAAAAGTAAAGTTTACATTTGCCAAGTAAAATAGGCTTAAGGTAAAGATTGTCCTTTCTCCCCTCAAATCTCACGAGGTACTTAAGATAGATCAGTTTATGACCTATAATCTTGATGTGTGTTGAAGTCTTCATCCCTCTAAGCAGGAATAGGAAGAATAATGGCGTTGCAGTGTGGCATTAATACCAGGACACATTTGAAAAAGCATGTCAGATCGCAAAGCTCCATGCATTCTAGAATACATAATGATACTGATGGGTTATTTTTATTATTATGGTATGACTAGGGCTGAGCTAATCATTGTTTCTCTTTTCAGAATTTAAAGAAAATATTGTGTTAGTAAACAACAAATTTTAATGGAGTGATTAGTGTGGTTCTTTCATAGAGGCGGCGTTTGTGCCTATGAGCACATCACAGAAGAGATGTGGGGATAGAGGGAGACAGGAGGCTATGTAGTGTCCGATGAGATCCCTCAGCCAATACAGCACCTACCCAAACCATTTTACCTTCAAAAGATCTCTTTATTTATTTTTGCTTTAAAAAAAATGCAAGATAGTGTCTTGCTATGTAGCCCAAGTTGGCTTTGAACATTGGATCCCCTTATTTCAGGTGCCCAGGAGCTGAAATTACAGGCATGTGCCACCATGCTTAGCTAGGACCTTACTTTTCTTGATGTTTGAACTAGATAAAACAGTATCTACCCTTGACATTGCAGCTGAAGGATTAAGTGAAGCACTGTGTAAGATGCACCTTGAATGGTGTTTAGTACAAAGTCTGCACGCAACAATGCTGACTGTAACTGATAATTTTGATTCTGGATGTGGAGAAGTCTCTGCTTTTCTTTGTGTTCAGAAATCCTCTTTTTCTGGGTAGAGCAAGTTTGCCTGTAGCCTCTTCAGGGCTCCATTCCAGACTATTCCAGTTTCTTCTTCTGGGTGCCTATCACACTTTGCTAATGCTTCATTGCTTTGATTAATTTTGGAACTGTTTTCCTCAGATGTCTGTGTCTTGAACTAGAGTTAAGGTATTAATACATCTATCATTTTCATAGAACAAAACAGACGAAGCAAGCGAGCATCCCACAAATGTTTATAGAATTGAGAGTTCTTTCCAATTTTCAAAGCAGAGAAAGCAGCCAACATTTGGAAGGCATCCATTTATCTTGTCTCCTCGGTTTTATCTATTAGGATGCTGAGGTAATATATGGAAGAGACTCTGCTGTGGGCAGAACTCTCTAGAATCCTGTTTCTGCAACTAGCATAGCATATATCACAAGCAGCTAAGATTAACTTATCCATTATTGTCTCTGCAGATGTCACTGTTGTCAATAACAAAGAGACCCTGTCTACCCTGCTTATAATCCAGGGAGACAAGGGACATAAATGGAAAATGACACCTGAACATGTTGCAAGACTGATATTTACAAACCCTCACTTAATTTCAAAGCACAAGGTTGGCACACTCAGTGCCAATCAAGAAATTAAAAAATTCAGAACATTGTCCTGGCATGACCAAAGAGGGCTGGCTGTGCCTTAGAAACCCCACACTACTTCCTGTACCAGGGGATCGAAGTAATAGAGCATGTAAGTGCCCGGCAAAGGTGTGGAACAGTGGGTGCTGCTTCTTTCCCAGGGCAGGTAGTGTGTTATAAAACTGTTTATAGCACACTGGGGACAGGTGTTAGTCACTGGGTTTCCAGGGTCTCAGACTTGGTGCAGACAACGATTGCGAAATGGAGGGTCAGCCTGAGGAGACCCCCTCTGGCACCGTGGCTGCTGCTGGGCCTTCCTCTGCTACCAGCTGAGGCTCATGTTATCCATGTCCAAGAAGAGAGGAACGGAAGCTGGAACACATGTGACATCAGACTGTAATGAAGAAAAGTGTGTTCAAGCCCAGGCTTTCACATGCACTAGCTCCGCGGCCTTTTTTGGGTTAATCTCTGTGACTGTCAATCTCTTAGTGATGGTTGAGAGGATTGGAGCTGATTTAACAGACCTACTACATATTTGCTGACTAGCAACATCATTAAGCACTGTAAGGCTATGCAACCCATTCTTTCAAGTCACAATAAAAAATAGCTAACCTTAAACAGGACATTTTTGGTTAAAATGTTCCAATCACATCTAGTTTTGTGCATGGGTTGTCTAGGCCTCTTCTGGGCCTGCCTCAAAGTCTCATGAATTGGTAAAGTTGGCTTCCCTCAGTTCTAAGTCTGCTTGCTGCATCAGTTTAGAAGGTTCTTGAAATCATCCTTAGGGGCAGAGCTGGGACCTGGGAAGACTAAATCATCCACTTGTTTCTACTGTGAGGAAAACTGTTCAAGGGCACATGTCCTCCAGACAGTGGGCTAGTGATGTCATCTGCCTTCACAAGAATCACTTATTAATATCTCGGTGACTCACACTGTGACTCTCCAGGCATTTGCTGGAGGGTAAGTATAGGAACAGATGAACAAGAAGATGCAGAGAAGTGGACAGAGACTGAGACGGAAAGCAGTTAAATGGGGCAGTGGCTCTCTTAAGCTTTGAGAGATGAGAAACAAGAGGGTCACAGGTGGGCTGTGACCTGAGGGAGAGAGTCTTTGAATGAGAATTAGAAAAGAGCAAGGAAAAGTCAAGAGATCGATTTAAAAAAGGGGGGGTATTAAAGAGAAAGGAAAAGTGACCAGGAGAGGGGAGAAAGGGGTGTCGTTACCTAGGATTGAAACCCAAGTGATGGGAATGACCAACGAAGGAAGCTGAATTTGCCAAGTCTATCTCGAGGTCAGAGCAGTCCCATAGGGAGGATGCTGAGGAGCATCTAACCTAGGGCTGAGATGTTTTGTGAATACAGTGAAATCCATGGTAAAATGGGATAAGTGTAAATTCCAGGCATTTTGCACAGATCCCCTAAGGTTGGCCTATAGAACCTGTCTCAGGAGGTCTTGTTTGTGCAGGCATCGGTCCATCCAACACAGCAACGAGCAGATGATTGTGCCCATCCATGTAGCACTGAGCTCAAAGAATCTAGTTCTCACATCTTCTCCATCACACACTGTTTTTAAGTCTGACTGAGGTCATGTTCATGTAGACAATATGCTGACTTTTTTTGACAACAGGAATTATTGTTGCGAGTACAAATACACACAACACACACAAAAACACACACATGCATACAGGCACACACACAAACACATGCCTGGTGTGGTGGTGCATGCTTCTAATCCCGGCACTTGGAAATTCCAGGCTAGTCTCTGGTCTACATATTGAGCCATCCAGAGCTACACAGTGAGAATCTGTCTCAAACAAACAAACAATCCCCCAAATCCTGCACACACACATGCATGCACACACATAACCACACACATAAACCACACATGAACACAAAGGCACAGAAATGCACACACATGCATACACACACAGAAATGCATGCACACATACAAACACACATGTATAGACACAAAACCCCACACATGCATGCATGCAAAAGCATAAATAATAAATACACATACAAACAGACATAAACACAAACACAAATACATGAAGGCAGACCACCATAAAAGGACACACTAGCACACAAACAAATTCACTTGCATGCACACAACAAGGACACAGACACATGCACAAATACTTGCATCCACAAAAACACATGCACATAAAAACATGCATGTACAAACACATACACACACCAACACACACATGGAAAAACATGGACATGCCCATACAAGTACACAAACGTACATACACATACAGAAACACAGGCACATAAGCACCAGCACACACACAAACACAAATAGATGCATACACACAAACAAATGCACAAGCACACACCACACACAAATACTTATGTAGAGAAGCACAAACAGGAACATACAAGTGCATATACATACATCATATACCCAAAGACACACACCAATGCACAAACATGCACATACAAATGGACTCACATAAAATACACACATGCATGCATATAGACAACAGATGTGTGCACAGATACACACACATAGACAAATGCAGACAAACATGTCCACACATATGCACAAACACACACACAAACATACACAAAGGCATGCAATCACACAAACACACATAGACACACACTGGCACGGGCACACACACATTCATTAACACTTGTACACTAATACCTGCACACACAAAATATACACATAATCACGCATGCAAACACATGCACGCACACCCAGAAGCAGACACGGAGGCACACCCATGCACAGGCTCACACACATAGATGCATACATGAACACACTAACAAACACAAAGTCAGACTCCTAACAACACACAAACACACCGTGGGGAATTAAGGAAAGGGAAAGCTGCCGTCCAGGTTTTCCATGACAGAGATGTGTTGGGATAGCCAGGCTCACCTGACTGTTGGGAACCCGGCCTTTTAGAGCTCAGTGTCGCTCATGTGACCTGGTTCCTTGTCCCCCCATGGCAGGGGAGTCTCCTGTTTCCCTGTTTCCCTGTGCGGGTCTCTGGCGCTGCTTGTCTCCCTCTGGGCTTCCAGCTTCCTTCCTGATGGACTCTGCTGCTTACCATGTGCATTGCCGCATTCTGCCCCACACTTCTGCCTTCTTTTTATTTATTTATTTTTTATTTTTCGGTTTTTTCGAGACAGGGTTTCTCTGTGTAGTTTTGGAGCCTGTCCTGGATCTTGCTCTGTAGCCCAGGCTGGCCTCGAACTCACAGAAATCCACCTGGCTCTGCCTCCTGAGTGCTGGGATTAAAGGCGTGCGCTGCCGCCGCCGCCACCACCACCACCACCACCACCACCACCACCACCACCATCGCCTGGCCTTCTTTTTATTTTCAAGCACTGACCTTGCGGAACGTGCTCCAGGCTGCCCTCGAGGGTCACCGGCAGGTCCACTTTCCCTGTTCCTTGTGGTGGATCCTTTTGGGGCCATGCTGCCATGGCTGCTCCTGAGACCAGCGTCCACCCCACTCAGCCTCCGTCTATCATGTCGTCCATAGCAGAGCATGTCAGTTTCTTCTGTGCAACACATATTGGACTTGAAAGGTTTTCAGAGTTTTACTTCACATATATTGTGTCTGTGTGTATTGTATTCGTGTGTGTGTGTGTGTGTGTGTGTGTGTGTGTGTATGTATGTGTGTGTGTATGTGTGTGTGTGCATGTATAGAGGACAGAAGTTGATGCTGGGTGCCATCCACGTTTACTCTCCATCTTTTTAAAAATGCATTTTACTAATTATTATTATTGTCGTTGTTATTAGCTCTTATGATGCATGTGGGCGTGGGCATGCCATGCACATGTGTGCAGATTAGATGTCAATGTTATGAGGTCAATCCTCTCCTTCTACCTTTCAATGAATTCCGGGGATCAAAGGCAGGTTGTTGGTTTTTACCTGATGCGCTGCCATGGTCGTGGTGTCTTTTTTTACCTGCTGAGCTGCCATGGTTATGGCGTCTTTTTTTTACCCGCTGAGCCATATGACTGGCTGCATCTCCACCTTTGTTTTTAAAAGAGTTTCTCACTAAACCTGGAGCTCTCTGACCACACCAGGCTGGCTGGCAGGTGAACTCCAGGGTTACACCTATCGCTGCCTCGCCCACACTGGTGCTCAGGTGCATGTCATCACACCTGGCTATTTAGGGGGGGTGCTGGGGATCTGAACTCCATGCTTGAACAGCAGGCACTTCGCCAGCAGGGGCCATCTATCTCCCTAGCCCATACATTGCATCTTTTGACCCTTATACCAATCCAATGAGTGTTACCACCATGTCCATTTTACACAAGGCAATTTGCACTCAAAGAATGGAGTGGGAAATTTCTGGGGGAAGAGAGATCATCCTAAATCATTTAAATGATAGAACACCTTAAACCCAGGACTTCTGACCCTCTTTTTGGTGTGGGGATTAAGCAGGAGGCATTTGAGAAGTGCCACAGAAGTGAGATGACTGTTTTGGAAGACGAAAATGGGTGCATGTGTGCACAGTTGTGGTTAGGGCCAGCCGTGGAAGCACTGCAGAGGAAGAGAAGAACAAGGGACACAGGTGCCCAGGATACGTGCTCTTCCACCTGTGTGCAATTGATCCCAGAGATCAATGACGTCAGAGGTCAAAGGCAAAGCCCTCAGCAGCTGTCAGATGCCTCAAAGGGTCTTCTACCACAGAGCTCCTCAGACCCTGAGGGAATGTGCTGTGACATTGAGAGTCACAGCTGCCAGGGAATAGAGCCCCCTCCTTCTTCAAGATCATTTTAGGGTGTGACTTAGTTAGGATTTCTATTGCTGTGAGGGGACACCATGACCACAGCAACTCTTATAAATGAAAACATTTAATTGGGGGCTGGCTCACAGTTCAGAGGTTTAGTCCATTGTCATCATGGTGGGAAGCATGGTGACATGCAGGCAGATATGGAGCTAGAGAGTAGCTGAGAGTTCTACATCCAGATCTAATGGCAGTAGAGAAGGAGACACTGGGCATAGCTTGAGCATCTGAAACCTCAAAGCCTGCCTCCAGAGACACACTTCCTCCAATAAAGCCCCACCTACTCTAACAAGGCCATACCGCCTAATAGTGCCACTCCCTGGTGACCAAGCATTCAAATGCACGAGTCTATGGGGGCCAGTCCTATTCAAGTACCACAGGGTGAGTGTGTGTGGTGCTCCAGTCCTTAATTATTTCTTTTCTTCTGTGGACCACTCCACATGGTGCCACTGTCTGATCTAGGCACTGACAATGACTCAGTGATTCCTTTGACCTTGACATCCTATCTTCCCGTGAAATGAGAGCACTTTGGGATAAATGCATAGTTCTTGCTCTCACATGGTTCTTGCATGGGCTAGTGATTGTCAAAGTTGAATAGGTAAAAGAATCTCTCTGGGAATTTGTTGAAATGTGGATTTCCAGCTCTTACCTATCAGATATTCTGAACCCGAATTCTGAGATGTGCATTTTAATGAAGCATCTCAGAAAATATTGATGCAAATGATCTTTACATTATACAAGAGAACCACTGCAATTCATCTGAGGCTTGGTTTATTTTCACTAAGTGGAATGATGTGGTTTTCTTCATTACATTGCAAATAGCTTGAGTATAGAACCCCTGTCTATAGGGCTCCATGTTTCTTAGCATGGTGTCCACCATAAAGCAGGTTCAATTCAGTTACCCATGATTTATTGGTACATCTTGCTTAGTCTGAGCTGGGATCTGGAGAACCAGGTTGGCCCTGCATCTCTGGGCTGAAGGAGGGATTGGGGTGTACACAGCACTGAAGCTTTTGTTGTGCTCATCTGTCATGTTGTAAGTCAGTGATTCAAAGCACCAATTGTATCACAATCCTGAGGTACAAAAGTCACACAGCTAGAAGATACTAGCTGGCTTCTTCGTGAACTCTAGGAGGACTTAATGACTGCAGAAAATACATTTCAGTGCCTCTGGCCACCATGGTGGCTGATAGAGAATCTGACTTTTGGTATAATATCCATCTTTCGTACCCATGACCACTAGGACCTATCTACCTCCCACGGAAAGCCTAACCATTTGACACATCAGGAATCATTCACAGTCCCCTGAAAAACAACCAGGAAAAAGAAATGGACTATTCCAGACACCATCTTCATAGATGTTCCAGAAAAAATAAGGCAATTTTAACTCATTTTTAAAGGTAACTTCAGAAGTATATCACTCTATAGTACCTGGCTGAACAGGAATGCAGGTGGGCTGATTTTTAGAATCTTTTCATCTAGAAGAAAACAGAATAAACCAGGGAGCTATTGGCTCAAAATAAAATTTTGTCTCTGACAGACTGTTTCATCATTTGGCATTATACAAAATGAATATGAATCCCTTGGAAACAATCATTCCTTTTAAAAATTGAAGCAAATTTTAAAAACCCTTAATATCAGAGTCTCTTACATTGGAAAGAATTACTGAGCATCTGCCGAGAGGCGTTCTGCTGAGACTCACTTCCCCTTGACTTCCCCACCTATTAAGAAGCAGGATGCTCACTGCTTGAAATGTCAGCAGTACTGGCTGCACCTTCATTTTGTCAATTAAAATTTACACTCTGACCCATTGTAGGGGTATCCATCTGGCTTGCTGATGCTTCTGTGGCTCCTCGTGTAGCTGCATGAGAGAATGCGTGGCAAGCAGGAGAGTCTCTAAACCTCTGCAGGTTTCATCTTCACAAATAAAAATAAATGGTCCAAGGGAGACTAGAGAGGCTCCAGTTATGCTAAGCCTCTCATCGCGACAGCTCACCTATTTGTACCTTAAGAAATCATGTTCCAACTGAGTATCATTTCATTTAACTTAAGGGAAGAGCTTTTGATGATTAATATTCATGTATTTTCTCAATTGAGGTCTTTCTCTAAATAACGCATCTGTGATGTGATTAGTCAAGTCTTGGTTAATGGGTAGATAGAGACAAGGGTTTAATTTTATCACTCCCCTTTCCAAGACTGGGATCTGTCTTTTCTGTCTTTTCATCCCCAAGGCAAATCTTATACTTTGTATCCCTGAAGAATCCTTCCTGGCATTCTCCATGGCTTAGGAGTTTTTCTAGCTCTTATGAATGTGGGTTAAAGACCTGTTCCCTTATGCTTGTACAAATGTTCTTTCTAACTGTTGGCTGTTATGAGCTACCTATTAATACCCATGTGGGATGTGGAAGAGGCAGATGGATGCTCAGAGTTCAGGGGACAGAGACAGGGACAGGCTGACATTCCAGAGAGACATGCTGGGAAGGTAGGTAAGGCACTGTTACCCTTCAGTCTTTGCCATCAGAGATGCCTGTCTCAGATCATCTCAGTTCCATCGGAAGATCCCTCTTCCTTCAGCCCCTCTAATGTTACTTGTCCATCAGCTCTCTCTATCTTACCATAGACAGACCACTGACTGTCACTTGGGATCTCATCAATGTTATATGCCTTTGCTACCTTCCCATGGATCATCACACAATGCTCTAATGCTATCCAACTTGGGGCCACAGCTTATGCCCTCAACCAATGTAGTCACCTATCCTTAGTAAGTCAAAGTAAGTAAAAGAGCCAAATTAATAAATGAAAAAAAAATGAGGTTTCTTTAATATGGATGAATTAGGAAGAGGGACAAGGAGATCCAGCGAACCCCTCCCCCAAGTCTATCTTTAGTCCTTGAAATGAGATTAAAGTTTAGACAGAAGGCCAAGGATATGTACATTTAAGCAGTCCTGGTCAAGTTGTGGTCTTGTCCACCATAGACCCATCCTTGTCTGGGCTTCATCTCACCCTGTAGGGTGGTCTGACAAGTTGTTAGAACTTTGCGAAGTCTCTTTCAGGGAGATGAGTTCGTCCTCTGGCTGGGGCCTTTTCCTTCTCCCAGCATGAGATTCCTGGGGAAATTCCCATTTCTTTGGGGTCCACTGTTTCGATAGTCTGATATTCAGATTGAGAGATATACTTTCTCTTTAGAATATCTTCATTCCACCAGGCTGTAATACTAATCATTTGCTTGCCATCTTTCCTGCTGTTTTGGAGCATCCTTAAGGCCAGGATTATATCTACATCTTCAACACCTAATGTAGCACCGCTGATAGGTATTTGATGGATATTTGACGAGTGAGTGAAAGCATGCCTTTGTCTCACAGAGACAATTAAAACCAATGTCCCTGATGTTTCAGGAACCCAGGAATAGGGCTTAGTAAGAAAGATCAAGAGGGTTTCTGCTCATGAGCTACTATCAGAAATGATGATCGGCTACTCAGGCTGGTTCATGAACCCTCTATTACCCAAAATTGGCACCAATAATAATATTTCAACTGTATCACATGGTGTACATAATGTAATCACCATGAAAAAAAGTTACTTAGAGCTCTAGGTAACTTATGTTGATGCTTTTGCTACAGGATTTTTTTTTCTTAATGAGTAGTTCATCTATTGCTGGTCTTATTCTTAGTGCTATATTTTAATTTAACTATATCATCACTCTCTGATTTAGTACCTTTATCCCTAACCTTCTTAAAGTATCATAGCAAACGGTCAAATGTAGAAGACACCATGAAAATGCAGAAAGACTGTAGCAAAATCCACTAGACAATGGATGTCTGTCTCAAATAAAACCTGGCCAGAGTTGCTGAGGAGGAGGAAGGGAAGGAAAGAGGGTCATAATGGGATATTTGCTAAAAGGTGATTCATATGTTCTCCAGGGGGAGAGTCGTTAACCTTTTTGTACAGATTATTTCATGGCTTTTGAGGGTTTCTAGCACAAAGCACCCCTCAGAATGGTCACTGACTACACTGAGCTTCTTAGATAAACATTCTGTATTTTCTTTCTAGTGACTCTGGAAAAATGAGCCGGGATAGAAATCTATCCTTCATTTGTAAAAGTCCTACTTGTTTTTATTGAGAAGTGTCAAGACTCAGATCAGTTGTTCCCTCCATGCATGAGGGAGGAGACAGGTTTCTTTTTCTGAGTATGTCCTAGGCCAGCTCTTGGGTTCTTGCAGACACATGGTGTATGGACTGACTCCTCTTCAAAGCATTAGTAGAGAATGTGTATATATGTGTGCACAGGCTGTAGATGGTTACAATCCTCTTGACTCTTTCTGCAACCATAAGCATGAGGGACAGGAAGTAGCTGCTTCTAAACTTGACAGGTAAGTATTACATTTTATGCCATTTGTCTGTCCACAATAACCTAAGGCAGTTTCTGTCTGCATTAGCCACAAAAGGTCAAGCGATTTGTTTTTTGTTTTCAGAGTAGAGATTATTTCTAGCCTCCTAAATGACACTGCTTGAGAGAAGAGCTTCCTTTCACCTCAGCTTTCAGATGGAAGATCAAACATGTCACCAGCAAGAAGGGCCGATATTCCTTCCCCCTCACACAGGTTGAGCTATTCAGAGTGACTGAGATGTTGGTTAGTGACTAGTCATAGGAGAATTATTTGGAAGAAAATTAGATGGAACGAGGATGCACCAAAGTGGGGCTAATTCTCATCTAAATGTTTAGAACATTATGATTTTTTTTTAAAAAAAAGCAAGAATAGAGTTATTTTATATTGTCCAAAGAACAGAACTGTGGAAGTTGCAAGAGGTAGATGTTAGTACACTGTGAGAGATCATTCTATTTGGAAAGTTGCTCATGAGCCAATGGGCTTCCTGAAGTAGCCAACTCCTATTCCCAGCTGTGCTTAAGCACACACAGGACCAACACCTGCAGGCTGGTGTTGGTAGGGCTCCTATGCCAACAGGAGAACCGCCTGAAAGAGTGAATTTTTTTTTTTTCTGGTTTTCATTACACTTTCCTTTGGGTACATTTGGGGGAAATGTCTTTGTTACATTTTGTAGCATTAGGGAAGAGGCAGGAGAAGTTTTCTGTTTCCTCTGAGTGCCAATAATGGATAGCGCCTTGAGAACTCAGTGCTGCAGCCTGGAGACACCGCGGGGTTGCCCTTTGGGCTCCGTTTTCAATTTTGAAAAGTCCGTTTTCTGTATCACTGTGAATACTCCCAGCCTCATTTCTACGAGGGCACTGCACTTTCCAGTTATTTCTGAAGGTGACTTATGGCAACTTGTTTATGTTGTTGTTTGTTCTAGTGCAGTGTGCCATCCATCATTTTGTTGGCTGACTCTTTCCTGTTCTCTCAGCTACCCTGCTCTGTCAGAGAAAGCAGGTAGGAGAATGTGTTGGACCACTGTTTTCCAAATGGGAGTCAAGGAGTCACTGCCGGGCAGTGTAGAAATAAAAATTTCACACTTCGTAGTCTATTGGGATTTCAGTATGTGCTTGTGAAATGGAGACTATTCTTAGCCACGTTCTGGGTTCTCTCTGTGCTGCATATGTGCTGAAGCATGACCCCTGCCCTACAGCACTCGATGTTCTTCCTGAAAGACTGAGTGCAAGCAGAGTTATAGTGGCAACTTGCATGCCAGGGATCTGGATCCACCTCTTTTCAAATACAATTTGAATTTTCTCCTCTGTGATGAAGGCTAATCTGTGTAGTTTAATAACGTTTAGGAGTGAAAGTCATATTTCCATTGAACAGTTCTGAGGTTTTCATCTAACATGGGAAGAGTTCTATCTCCTGTTTAGGCCTTTCAAACAGTGACGGTCAGTCATGATAGGTCAATGAACCTAGGAGAGATGGGTCCTGTTCCCACGTCACTCGAATGCTTTCCAGATCTAGCCTGTGCTGTGTAGACCGAGTTCATACCTGGAACTAAAGACTTCAGACAAAGAATAAATAATAGCCATGATGTTTAACCACCCTGCTGCTTCAGGTTCAACTCTGCCCCAAGGAGACAGAAGAGAAGAATTGATATCCATGTGCAATAAAAGTAACCTCATATTTGTAAAAAGAAACTTCATGTGTATCTTTTTTTTTTTTTTGGTTTTTCGAGACAGGGTTTCTCTGTGTAGCTTTGCGCCTTTCCTGGAGCTCACTTGGTAGCCCAGGCTGGCCTCGAACTCACAGAGATCCGCCTGCCTCTGCCTCCTGAGTGCTGGGATTAAAGGCGTGCGCCACCAACACCCGGCTCATGTGTATCTTTACAGTCTTAAAAATGTATGATCTAAACTCACAAAACCTTTAGAATAAAATCTCATTGTCTTGGATTAAGCAAAGAAGGCTGAAGCCAGAGAGTGAGGGATGGTACAGACCTGGATATGATGGAGAAATGAGCAGGGTTGGCTATGTTTGGTGTAGTCAATTTATCAAGAATATTTCATGAGGTTATCGAATAAGCAGTACTTTTGCTTCTGTCTTGGTATTTAAAAAAAAAAACACTGGATTCTGCTCATCACTTAGGGAATGAATTCTAGTGAGGTAAAAGTGTAGAACATTCTCAGTTAGGAGGCTACTATTATTGTAGAGTGGGATGAGAACTGTTAGAGATACATGGTATCTCTGCAATCAGAGTGGTACTGGAGAAGAGGACAGACAGATGTGTTTAAGGAGTAGAAGAGGGTATGTATGCTTGCCAAAGTGCTGGATGTGGTAGGTGATGGACTCAGGGAAGTGTCTGAATTTGGGCTTGAACCATCACTTCATAGAGCAGGCTGCTTACTGGGATGGGGACTATGAATTGCCTGTAACTTTATGATTCACAAAAGTCTTTCAGATATGCTATCCTTTGGGGCTTTAAAATAATCCATATGAGAGAGTCAGGACATAATTCCCATTTCACAAATAAGTCTCCAAGCGAGTGGTTTCTTGTATCCACATGCTGTTAACTGGATGGAAGGTGCTGTGTGAGCCAACTCAGTCTTTTGATAAAGCCATTCTATGAAGACACCTCAGTGTGAGCATCATCTCCATTTCCAGGCACAGTCACAACTTCTTTTCTGCCCCAGATCTATTTCAAGTTCATTTAATGTACTGGCAACGTCCATGCTCCAAGAGTTTAAGAGCTATTTCGGACATCTATTTCTGCCAAGAGAATCACTGTCTCTGTTTTCAGAAGCCAGATGACGCAGAGAGCAGGTAACCTGATACAGAACTTCTTGCCCCTCATAAATCACTGACTCAAATCATCATCAGAGAACTGGGAATCTATGGTGTACTGACACCTGTAAGGATGATACATGAGTTACGTCCTCTGATGTTTCACTGTTATTTACATATAATACATTTACATGGCATTCTATTTGCTACTTTTCATAGTAATTCAAGGCTTGCCAATGTTCATGTCTCCAAACTTCTACAAAGTAAGTTGAACTCACATCAGTTAGGTCAAAGGCCAGGTTGTTTCTATCATGATGCTACTCAGTGGAAAGAGCTGTAAAACCATGTCTTTCTTCTTACAGTTAGTGTCATCTCTCAGTCTGCATTAGTAAAGGACTCTAGTCTAGGAGCACCACAAACCACAACTCTTAGTTTTTTTCTAGAGCATTCCTACAGCAAGAAGTTTTGGCCTTCTGAAGGCATTGCTTCTATTTATTACTTTATTTTATATGATTTTCCTATTCCTCTCTGCAAATAACACCTGGGTGGCTTTACTACATAATGTAAGTGAATTAAGATGAGGTTTTGCCATTTATCCTGGTTAGAAATTTTTGGAAATTCTCTGCAAATTTTGTAAAATAAGTGGTCTGTTTTCCTTAGATCTATAGTATACAGCATTGTCAGCTGACAGCTTTCTCAAGAAGATGGGAGTTAGTATATTGAAACTCCGTGTAAGCAAAAATAGCCCAGAACAACAATGAAACCAAGAAAAATACTTATTCATGTTCAGACGGAAGATCTACCAATCATCTATCTATCTATCTATCTATCTATCTATCTATCTATCTATCTATCTATCTATCTACCTATCCATCCATCATCCATCCATCCATCCATCCATCCACCCATCCATCTATCCATCTATCATCTATCTATCTATCTATCTATCTATCTATCTATCTATCTATCTATCATTATGTGACCAAATCTTTATAAGTTTAATAAAGTTGAAATGTAGCTACTATGATTAAAGATAACTTATTGCTATACATAGTTCTGTTGGGGGTGTTGCTTTTTTAATCATCCAATAATGGCAGTTGGTTGAGTTTCAGTGGTCATTTTCTACTTTGGAATACTCAGTCTTAAATGGGATGTCTTCATCAAATCCTCAAGGCTCAGGGATCTACGCAGAAGAGGAGGTGGAAAGATTGTACAAGCCAGAGGTAGTAGATGGCTCCAAGGAAATAGTGTCTTCCAGACCCAAAGGATTGATGAACACGTGAACTCACAGAGACCTCAGCAACACACACAGAGCCTGCACAGAGCACACCCAACACAATGCCAGCACTGAGAAGGGGCGTGGACATCAAGTTATCCTAGCCAAGAATCTATTTGCAATTGATACCTTCTGGGAAAAGGAACATCAGTTTTCTCCAGTGGAGTACATCAACCACACTCCAGGGCAGGCCTCATGCCCAGGAGTAGTTGGCCAGCACAATATGGGTCTTTGTGTGTGTGTGCACTTTTATCTTCGCCTTATTGATTTTCTTCTTCTTTTGTTTGTCTGTTTTGATTTTCATTTTTTGTGGGTTTATTTATTTATTGTTTTTGAAAGAGAGAGAGAGAGAGAGAGAGAGAGAGAGAGAGAGAGAGAGAACATGAAGTTTGATAGGTAGGGAAGATCTGGGAGGAGTTGGGGGAGGGGAAAGAATATGATAAAAATATATTTTATGTATCTTGGAGCCAGGATGTCAACCAGGCTGAGCTGCTGCCTGAGGCCATGTCTGGGTCCATGATCCAGCTGCAGCTGAGGTCTGTGTTGAAGTCTGTGGCCCAGGTTGCCACTAGGGCCAATACAGAGGCCCAGGATCTGGGCCAGAGCCTGCAACTTGGTTGGAGTCTGAGGGCCATGCGACAGATATCCACATATGGATGAACTGTGCTACCCCCGGGGCCATGGTGTCATCTGGGCCCAGGCTGCTGCCAAGGGCTATATCTGGGTACATGGCCCTATAGCAGCGAGTGTCTGGATAAATATATGTGGCTCCTGTTGCCATCAAGCAAGTGCCATGAGGATGCCCAGGGTCAGATCAGCCACCTGAGTCCAGGTTGTTGTCTGAGGGCTAGGATGTATCCAGATCTGAGTGACCTGTGCTGCTACTCAATGTCATGTGACATCTGGGCCAGAGCTGCAGCTGAGGGCCATGTTAGAGTCTGTGGCTCTACTGCAGCCAGGGTTTGTGCTGATGTCCAATGTACCTGTTACCATCGAAGGACGTGCAGACACCTTAGATCGAGGACCATGTTGGTGTCTCTGGACCACACTACCACTGGGGCAGTGGTGACATCCAGACCCAGCCACTGTAGAGGACCATGTTGGGGTCTGTGGTTCTACAGTGGCTGAGGTCTGTGCTGAAGTCCTGGTCCTGCATTGCCACCAAAGGTCATGTAGAAGCCCAAGGTTAGGGCAGCAACCATTCTCATCTGAGTGGCCAGTCCCTCTTCCCAGAGCCAGGATGTGGACCAGGCCCAAGCTGCTGCCAAGGGCCATGTCTGGGTCCATGGTCCAGCTACAGCTGGGGTCTGTGAGGATGTCTGTGGCCTGTGTCGCCTCTGAATGCCTTAGAAGTTATGTGAGATGAAATCAGAAGACCATGCTGAGCTGGCCACACACTTTGCTGGCCCTGAGAAAGCTGGCCTTGCCTCTCACTGGACAGTACAGCAAGAGAGATGGCCCCTGCACACTGGAGAGATGGCCCCCACCCCTCACCACAGGTCAGGGTGAACCGACCCTGAGGGCATGCATGTAGGGGAGCTGACTCCACCCCCTTGCCCAAGGTGGGTGGACCCAGGGGCCCAAACTGACCAGCTTGGCTACCAACCAGGCCTACAGCTGGGCCTTGGGTTGACCCACCCTAGCATCTACCCTATCTAGGACCTGCTGGAGCTGGTGAAGCAACTGGTCCTGTGGAACAATACACAAAGATCTCCAAGACTCCTGGTAGCCATGGGATATCCCAGAGAAGTTTCAGTGAGGATCCAGTGTTGAGTTTCAATGATGATGGTGTACCAGAAACCAGAGACCTTGAACCAGCCCAGTGACTCATTGCAATAAATATTTGTCAGTCAGTAAAACTGATGGGACAAAGAAGTATACTATATGGCACACTGAAGTCTCCAGTGCCACCAGGACAGATGAAGAGGTGTTGGAGATGCAGGAAAGAAGGAGACGCAGAGAGATTTTTTGTTGTGGTGGTGGTGGTTTTTGTTTCTTCGTTTTGGTTTGGTTTGGTTTGGGTTTGGGTTTTTTGTTTTGTTTTTGCTTTTGCTTTTGTTTGATTGTTTGCTTACTTTGAATTGTTTCATTATAGGGGTGTGTGGCAGGGATGAGGGGAGGGTATGGGGGGACTGGGAGGTTAACAGAATTGGGGTGCATGATGTGAAACTCCCAGAGTCAATAAAGAAGTTAAAAAATATATTGTGTAAAAATAGTTTTTAATAAAATTTAGAAATAAAAGAATACAGAGAAGTGATGGTCTCCTTATCATTTAAATGGTTTCATGACCAGATGGTATCATATTTGGAATCACTGTGGAATCTTGGAACCACATGTAAAACTAACCTGAGAACAGAATGAGTCACCCCCAGTTTGGAAGACCATATACAGAGAGAAATAACCTAGATTCTCAGTTCTGGAGTTGACTAGTAAGTCAGTCAACTCTGCAGACATCCTGCCTCCCTGGCCTCTTCTTTGTAGCAATAAACAATCTTTTTATTGCAGCATTAGAGAGATATCATTGGTAAATACATTTTCCATGCATGTAAGATGTATGGTTTTGTATTTTGACATATGTGTATACATTATAAACCTATCATGAAGACCAAGCTAGTTAACATCCATCACCCACACCGTTATCTTTTTCTTTTGGTAAGAACTTAAGATCTACCCTCTTGGCTCAGGAGAGAATATGTTAACGTTTTAAAGTTTATTGAGATAAATTTATATGCATTAAAATATATCCACCTGGGCTTGGTGGAACACATCTACAATTCCATCACTTAAGAGATTGAAGCTGGAGAATGATGAGTTCATGATCAGCCTAGGTTACCCGGTGATTTAAAGGCCAGACTGTGCTATATAGCTAGACTCCGTCTCAAAATAGACTAAATACATAAATAATAAAGAAATGCATCCTTCCCCTAGAGTCCTGAGAGTTTTGACAACTGTGGTTGAGTTGTTCACTTGTTGTGCATTGCTAAAGCAGTTTCCTGATTAAATTATTATTTTTATTCAGAAAACATTCACTGTCTATTAACTGTTCCAGCCAGATTCTGTGCAGAATTTAAAATGAGACGGGCCTGGTCCTATGCCTCAGGGAAATGTTCATTTATTTTATGAGAGATACACAAACAAAGGGTGATTCCATAACAGTATTACTTGGAAAGCCAAGTGACAGGAATTTAGTTTCTTCATTTTTTTCCCTCTCCTCCAATGAGCATTTGTTAAAAGCTTTTCACACGCCTGTCTCTGCAAATATATAGATAGATGAAACCATACAATCCTCGCAAGGAGGCAAAAGTGTGCGTTAAAATCTGGACTAAAATAAAATCTGCCCTGCTCAGAGCTCCTATATCCTTTTTTTTTAAATCGGTACATTGGTTGCAGAAGACTTGCACTTTGTAGTAGAGTCTAATTTATCAAACCCATGAGGGAGTTAATAATCAATATCTGGTTTCTCCTCTTTGTGATCCCAGAAAAATTAGAGTATAATATTGCCATAGAAAAGGCTCAAAATAAGTATTTGTTGAATAAATTAAATATCTGTAATATAAATGAAGCAATTTTAGCGAGCCTTGAAGGTTGCAGCATATATTTCCTTAAAGCCTAGATAATCTGGCTAATGTAATATGATTAAGCAAACATCAAAGGCACAAATATTCATGGAAAAGAATTTAAATCAGAAAGTTGTTATTCGCAACTATTTTTACTCTGGCCTTCTCAGCCATCATTTAAAATAAATTGGATACTCCGTCTCTCTCTTTTTACATTTAGAGGAGAATAAAAAAGAAGAGGAAAGAGGAAAGAAAAGGAACAGAAAAGAAATAAGGAAAGGGAAGGGAAGGAAAAGCACCATGTCTAGTTTTTGACAAAGAAAAATCAAGTGTTCTATCTTACTGACATTTGATCAAATTATAATGCTATCCCGTTGACTTTCATCTAGGGATTGTTTGTCATATCGTCTGAATCTAACCTTGTCCATTACCTATGTATGTGGCCATAGTTCAGGGTAGTTTCAGAACTATTATGGGGGTCATAATCTCCCTCTGTGCCCTGTGGTTCTACATAGTTTCAGCAACTGGTATTTGAGGACCTCTTATGTTGCTAGGATATGAATCGTATGATTTAATTTTCATAACATCTTGCTAAATATCCTCAAACACATATTTCAAGAGCTAGTAATGCAGACACCACACCCCTCTTTCTAAACGGTATGTGCACCCCTACAGGCTTGTCTTTCTTCTACAGGCATTTGAAGGGGAACAAGGAGAGAGGCTTCAATTACGTGGGCAGTCAACTGAAGTCTTCTTGTTCTTACAGTAGCTTTGAACTGTTGGTGTTCTCTTTTCTTCACGTGGGTGAAGGTGCCAGCAGAGGCCTCCAGATAAAGTAGGAGCCCCTGGAGCCAGAGTCACAGATGTCTAGAAGCCAGTCATGGTGGGTGTGAGAACTGACCTCAGGTCCCCTGAAAGAGCAGTACACATCCTTAACCACCGGACCAACTCTCCAGCCCCCAAACGTCCAACATTTTTACTTTTAGGGCCTTATTAGACAGAACCTAGTTCAAATGCTATGTCATCTACCACCATCCCTCCATCTTTGTGAGAGGAGTAGAGGGCTAAGAGTTGAAAGGGTCGCCATGGGCTGTAGAATAAACAGAGTCTCTGTCTTTCCTGTTATATGGGAAGGGAAGTTATTCCGTAGTTATTAAGTTGTGAGTCCTAGACACACACACACACACACACACACACACACACACACACA
>CABHPH010137250.1:0-10061 GCA_902168325.1 Peromyscus nudipes
ACACACACAGCCTCTAGTCCAACTTCTCTCTCTAGTCTAGACTTCTGCCCTTTGTGGGGGGTACTACTAATAAGAATAGAGGAGAAAGGAGACTGAAGGAGACTCTATTTTAAGTGCCCCTGCCATAAACGGCTTGGGGATGAGGGCTACCTATCTGCAATGAAGGACATTATTTTCTTGACCGTGTTGACCATTTTTCTGTGTACACCAGTAAGTCAAATATATCTGGTCTAATATTTGCTTCTCTTGCTGTGGTAAACGCCAAAAGAAACTTGGGGAGGAAGGGGTTTATTTCGGCTTACAGCTCCCGGGTCACAGTCCATCATGGAGGAAAGCAGGGATAGGAACTCCAGGAGGGAGCATGGAGGCAGGAGGTGCAGGGGAAGTGTACAGGAACACTGCTCACTGGCTTGCTTCCAGCTCACTATCAACTGCCTTTCTTACACACCCCAGACCCAGCTGCCTAGGAACGGTGCCCCCCACAGTGGGCTAAGCCGGCCCACATCAACTAGCCATCCAGAAAAACGCCCACACACATGACCACAGGTCAGTATGGCAGGCGCAGTTCCTCAGCTGAGGCTCCCTCTTCCCAGGGGACTCCGGGTTTGTTTCAAGTTGACACCTAGAGTTAACTATGACAATAGGCAATCATGTTCTTTGGAAATTCTTTCCTCAAGTAAAATTAAACATTCGTTATTCCCTCTCCAATAATAACTATGAAATTAAAATGAAGTATATTACATGGCTGGGGATAGGAAGCCTTGTGAGACTTTCTTATGAAAGACTTTCTGTTATTATTTTTTAATTCAGCGGAACATCTAGTACACACCTGTCATCCCAGCCTTTGGGAGATGGAGACAGGGGAAGCAGAACATTAAAAGTCTTCCTTGGCCACAGAGCAAATCTCAGGCCAGCCTGGGCTATAGATGAGCCTGTCTCAAAAAAAAAGTCTAAAATGGTATATAAAAAATAATGTTCTGCATTTCAAAATCTACTTAGTGGTAAATGAAAACTTTTAAGGTTTATAAAGGAAAGGTTTCTAGAACATCTAATTTGAAATTGTGGGCAGGGTTTTTGTGTATGTGTGTTCATGTGTATGCGGGTACATGTATGTGTGTGCAGGTACATGTATGTGTGTGCAGGTACATGTATGTGTGGGTGCATGTGTATGTGTGCAGGGGCATGTGTACAGAGGCATGTGTGTGCAGGGACAGGTGTACAGAGGCGTGTGTGTGCAGGGGCATGTGTACAGAGGCATGTGTACAGAGGCATGTGTGCACAGGGGCATGTGTACAAAGGTGTGTGTGCACAGGGGCATGTTTACAGAGGCGTGTGTGTGCAGGAGCATTGTGTGTGCAGGGGCATGTATACAGAGGTATGTGTGCACAGGGGCATGTGTACAGAGGCATGTGTGTGTAAGTGCATGTGTGTGTGCAGAGGCATGTGTGTGTGCAGGGGCATGTGTACAGAGGCGTGTGTGCACAGGGGCATGCATACAGAGGCGTGTGTGTGCAGGGGCATGTATGTGTGCAGGGGCAAATGCATATGTGTATGTGTGGAGCCCAGAGTACAACCCCAGGGGTCAATTCCTCAGGTGCCAGCCACCCTTTTCTTTTCTTTGAGACAGGGCCTCTTACTGGCCTCGAACTTACTGATTCAGCTGAACTGCATGGCCACTGAGACCCTCTCCAGGGACGGCGGGCTACAAACATGCCCTACCACACCCACTTCCTTCTTCCCTCTCTTTCTCCTCTTTTCATGTGGGTTCTGGGGTTTGAACTCGGGTCCTCCCCGTGGCAAAGCAAGCACTTTGCCCCGTGAGCTGTCTGAAATTGTGCCTTCAGAGAAACCACCCTCCTTCATTCAGTCCCTGTAATAAATACCTCTGAAGCAGCTGCAGAGCCTGCTGGGAAGACAAGATCTTTCCGAAGATACTGTTCATAAATGCCTGTATCTGTATCTAAAATAAAATGTTGACATTCAAGTTATGTTTACAACATGAAGGAGATTAGTTTTGTTTGATAATTAACAAAATTCCTAAAGACTCAAACACATCTACCACCTAAATTCCTAGTGATACAAGGATCTACTGTGGTGGCCACATGCCACATGGCTACTGAATGTCACCCCTTAGAAGTGAGATGTAGGTAAATATAAAATACACACCGCATCTTAAAGACTTAGTACCCCCACACACACACACACACAAAGATTATGCAAAATACTTCCTCATAAATTAGAAATTAATGGAATGTAAAACTATAATATGCTGAATAGATTGGACTAAACACATTATATTATTAAAGTTAAACTCACTTTCTTTTCAGTCTATTCATGCGGCCGCTGGAAAGATGAAGGCCCCTTGTGTGGTCTGCATTTGCAGTTCATGGTTGGATATTCTAGTTGAGGCAATGTGTAATGGTGTGAGGCCCCGTGCTAAATACTTTTCTTTGAAAAGTCTGTCATTTGTAAGCATGGGTCAGAAGCTGTAAGCTGCTGCACTAGTGCCCTGGGAAACCCTGTTGCTGTGGCTCAGTAGGAACAGGAGACAGAAAATGTCCCTCCAGGACTCCCACCATCCCTAGCAATGAACTTCAAGCTCTTGGCCCTGAAATATGGAACTAAATTGGCTCCTTGTAGATTCATTTTTCCACGTGGAATGTATTGGTATCAGTAGTCAAAGGAATCGCACCCACAAGTCAGTCAGACGCTGGCAAAGGAAAGTTAAAATGCTGACACTACAATCAAATTATCGATTAATAACTACCAAAGGGCTTATGTGAGCTGCGATTGATGGCACACACCTATAATCCTAGCACTCAGGAGAAGCAGGAAAACTGCAAAATCTGAGGCCAGCCTGTGCTATGTACAGAGACCCCGTCTCAAATAAACTGAAGGGCTGGGATGTAGCTCAGTGATACAGTGCCTACCTAACTGGAACCAATCACCAGTCCTCAAAAAAAAATTGTATGGACACTAACTTTATTGAAAGCTAAAATTTACATCTTTCATAATATATAATCTTCATTAATAAATCATAAAATTCTCAGAGAACAAAATTTTTAATTCCTGCTGGCATGAATATTTAACTTCCAATGTATTTTGTAAGTAAATTCCATGCAGCTCAACTAGCCAAAAAATGAAAAATAATAACGGGAATATAACTTGATAGCAGAATCTAATTTTCAAAAGTGGAAGGGAAATAAAAAATAAGTTAACTTTTCAGGCCTGATGATATGGGCCTATAATCTTAGCTACTCAGTAGGCTAATGGAGAAAGATCACAAGCTCAAGGCCAATCTTAGCTATCGGGGAGTTCAAGGCCAGCCTAGGCAACTTAATGAAGATCCTATGTCAAGATGAAAGATAACAAGAGGATTGGGGATAGTTCAGTGGTAAAAGTACTTGTCTAGCACACATGGGACCTAAGGTTCATCTCTAGCAACACACACACAAACACACACACACCACTACCACCACCACCACCACCACCACCAACAACGATTAAAAAAAAAAAAGGATGAAACTTGAGAGATGACCCAAGAGTTAAGAGCACTGGTTGCTCTTACAGAGGACCTGGGTTCAATTGCCAGCACCTACATGGCAGCTCACATGTTAACTTAGTCCAGGGGATCCAGCGCCCCCTCTGGCTTCGGCTGGTACTGCAGGTATGAGCTGCACATACATATATGCAAGCAAACAAACACATAAAAGAAAAATAGGTATTTAAAAAGAAATTGAACGGAAACCTGTTCTAAAACTAGAAGGTATAATTGTAGGAGTGATAACAATTTAGGAACTGTCTTATTAATATTGCCAAGATTACATGTAATACAAATTTAAAAGATTTTAAAAAAATGAGACAAAAGTCTTATTTTTCTCTCCCCTTTATGTCAAGAAACTGAGTTTCAAAAATTGAAAAAAAGAGGTCAATGAGAAAGCTTGCCAGGTAAAGGCATTTACATCAATGCATAAAATATCCTTTGGATGTTTAATTATTCATGTATGTCTTTCACTGGATATACTCATTTTTTCATAAAGAAAAAAGCTGGAAAGGCTGGAAAAATTATATGAGCAGTAAAGCACATGGGTTGCAAGCAGGAAGACATAAATTCAGATTCTGTGGTTGAAATTCAGATTCAGATTTGCATGAAAACATCCCCTATAGACTCATAGGGAGTGGCATTATTGGAGGTGTGGCCTTGCTGAAGGATGTATGTCACTGGGGGTGGGCACTGAGGTTTCAGATGCTCAAGCCAGGCCCAGTGTCACACTCTCTTCCTGCTGCCTATGAATCCAGATGTAGAACTCTAGGCCTCTTCTCCAGCACCATGTCTGCCTGCATACCGTCACGCTTCCTGCCATGATGATAATGAACTAAACTTTTGTTTTGTTTTGTTTTGTTTTTTGTTTTTGTTTTGTTTTTGATTTTCAAGACAGGGTTTCTCTGTGTAGCTTTGCGCCTTTCCTGGAACTCACTTGGTAGTCCAGGCTGGCCTTGAACTCACAGAGATCCGCCTGGCTCTGATGAACTACTTTTGAACCTGTAAGCTAGCCCTGGTTAAATATTTCCTTTATGAGAGTCGTCATGGTCATGGTGTCTCTTCACAGCAATAGAAACCCTAAGTAAGACAGGTCCCCAGAGCCTGCATAAAAAGCAAGGAATGATAGTGTGTACCTGTGATCCCACTAATAACACAAGATCACAGAGACAGGTGGGCTAGCTAGACCCTGGCCAATGACAGACCCTCTCTCAAATAAAAGGTCAAAGACCCCTGGGGTTGTGCCCTGGCCTCCACACCTTGTACATTAAATACATACATACACATGACCACACAACCCCGTGTGCATGTGCGCTTACATACACATAAAAGTGGAAAATGTTTTATAGGTTGTTTTAAAACATTATTCACCCTGTACATCTTTAAAGCAACTTAGAAGAGGAATCAAATAAATAGTAAGTGCATGTGGCTGGAGAGAGCTCAGTGGTTAAGAGCACTGGCTGTTCCATCAGGGGACCCAGGTCCCATTCCCAGCACCCACGTGTATTGGGGAATCCACTAGGTCCGGTAGCTCTCTGAGCTCAGCACAAAATGGAGGACTTCCTTTCCCAGCGGGGCTTCCTCTTCTCTGCCTAAACCTTCATTGGAGAGTGTCTCTAAGCTCAGATGACTGATCTTATTTGGAGGATGACCCTGCACAGAGCTCCCTGCAAATGCTGTTATAACTCAGCACATAAGTCTCACTCTTTCCTCTCCTCTGTCCATATGATAATTAGGTACTATGCTATGACCAATCAGCCCTTCCCACCTGTAACCCTAAGGAACAATAAAATGAGCTGTCTCTCTGAAGCTGACGCCCGGAAGTTCTTTCTGTCATACTCACGGCCATCCAAAACCAGCTCCCTGCTTCTGCGCCCTTTGCCCTCATGGGCTAGTGGCCAAAATCCCCCAAGGAAAAGGAGACCCACACACACACATGGCAGCTCACAATCAACTATAACTCTAGTTCCAGGGAATCTGATCCCCTCTTCTGGCCTCTGAGGGCACCAGGCACACATGTGATATACAGACATGCATGCAAACGAAACAACCATACCAATAAAATGAATTAAAATTTTTAAAAAGAGTGAATACATGAGCATTGCTCTAAATTCGTACTAACAGTACGAAGCAGTACTATCAACTATGCTTCCGTTTTTCTAAATACAACTCTGTGTAACTATTTACCTCTAAAGTATTGATTTTTGACATAAAATCTGAGAAGTCCGTGTCAAATTCTGTTCTTCGTGGATCCAGGATGTCATACTGGTTCTTCTTAATCCCTTGATAGATGTTTTTGAATTTTATAGCCATAATATCTATTCCTTCAATTGTAGAATTACTCAAGGCTGAGTATGTTTGCACAATGGTTATCATTTCTGTAATCTTCAAACAGAAATGGTAGATGGTAAGAAATGAGCTTTTAGGTCCCTTTCTCTGGAACAGGCTTTTTAATGAATCATGGACACAAACAAACAAAAAGGCCGGCTAGCACGTACCCAAATCCCAGCACTTGAAAGGACATGGCAAGAGGATGGGGATTTAGGCCCATCCTCAGCAAACAGGGAATCTGAGCAAGCCTGAGTTATGTAAGGCCCAGCCTCAATACTATGAAGCAGTGGGCCAGTGAGACGGCTTAGCGGGAAAAGGTCATGGTCAAGTCCAGACAATCTGCGTTCAATCCTCAGGATCCGTATGGTGGAAGGAGAGACCTGACTTCTGCAAGTGGTCCTCTGACCCCCCCCCCCACATGGGCTATGGCGCGCACGCGCGCACACACACACACACAAAGCTTGGAGGGCTGGAAATCCACAGGACTCCAGTTCAGTTTGTAGAACCCACATGGTGGTTCACAACCATTTATAATTCCAGTTCTTGGAGAATCCGACAGCCTCTTCTGACCTCTGAGGGCACCAGGCATGCACATGGTACACACACATGGTACAAAAACATATGTGCAGGCAAAATACTCATTCATAGAAATAAATCTAAAACAACGAAACCCTCATATCCACAAGTGATGCAGTTCTCAGCCTTCGGTGATTTCCACTCTGAGTCCTGCTTTCAATAACACAGCTCAGAACTCTCCATGGAGAGATTATTTTGTCCAACAGTGGGAAAGGAAATGTGCCTCTCCTCCACGCGTCCTCCAAATACCACATCCCATGATGACAATACTACTGGTCCTTCAACATGACCAGCAGAAGCCACACACAGTCCTTGTGCATATCAACCCAGAAGCAGTCTTGTCAGGGTGGGTGACTACTATTCTAACTGTACAATATCCAGACATCTCCAGAAACCATTGTCTCGGAAATGCAAGCCATCTGAAATTCACAGTATATTAAATGAGTTGTATAAACACAAGAACTGACTGGACCGTCTCCTAATACAGACCTCCCACATACCTACTGTGTAAAACAAAAGCCAAGACAGAAAGTCAACACGACTAGCCTGATGTTATTCTAACCTCTAAGATTCTGACTCTACCACCCAGCTACTATAGCCAGAAAGTAGGACTTGATTTTATGTGCCCACATAAAATCCATGAACCATCATAAGAGAAAACATACTATATTTGTCTTCATGTGGTTAGCGCAATTCATTTCATATGGTTATCTTCAGTTGCATCTATTTCCCTATATAATCTTAAGATTTATTTTTTAATTTTATATATATGTGGGTGTGGATATGTACATGTGACTGCAATTTCCCCCAGCGGCCAAAAGAGGGCATGAGATCCCCCAGAGCTGGAGTTAAAAGTAGTTAAGGTTGCTCATAACCGAACTCCAGGCTTCTACAAGAGCAGTATGTGCTCTTAACTGCTGAGCTATCCCTCCAGCCCCTCCAACTTACTTTTTGAGGCAGGGTCTCTCATTGAACCTGGAGCTCCACTGACAGGCTAGGCTGGCTGGCCAGGGAGCCCCAGGAATCCACCTCTCTCTGCCCCACCAGCACTGGAATTAGACGCAAGCACCACCATGCCCAACATTTACAGGGCGGTTAGCTAGCCTCACCCAGGTCCTTACACTTGCTCAGCAAGCACTTTACCAAAACCATCTCTGCAGCCCCAGGGTATCTTTGTACATCCCCACAAAGACTGACACCAAGGAGCCTTTAGTGTGGGTTCCCTATAGCCTTCTGAGGAATACCATTCCTCCTCAGTCAGTCCTAATAACTGAAGTCAGAGGTGAGGAGTTTCTGGCAGCTGTCTGTCCAGCAAAGGCTTCCTATACACACTGTTCAGAAATACATCTCGCATACTAGTCCTGAAAGACCGGCGTCTGCACCTTCAGATACTGCACATTTATGGTGCTCGCCAGCTGCACACATTTTCTCAAGCTTAATATTGTGGTCGAAAGCACAGGCCTTCAAGTTCAAGAGCTAGCTGTGTAAGAAGAATTGAGGTCTCGGGAGAGGTGAAAGTCTGCAATGGCCTTTGTGCGGGCACAAGTCACTAGCCCAGGATTGGAAGGAAAAAAAAAATCAGTTCAAACAAATGCAGTGATATATGAGTAACCTAATTGGATGAACTGGATCAACTCAGGAAGAGACCTGAGACAATGATCTTCACCCACACCCAAAACACCAGCACTGTGTGGGTTAGGGTGGGGTCCTGTGACTGCAGAATGCTTACCTTCTCCAGTCTCTTACAGAAGGCTTCGAATTTTCCGAATATATACATTTCTGAAACCTCAAAAGACTTCTCCCCTGAGGATTCTAAAATCTGCTTCCTTGTTTTATGAAAGGATGCCTGATATTCCTTGAAGAGAAAAATGCAATCCTACAAGAGAATGGAAAGAAAAAAGCAGGAGGGTGACGGGTGACAGGTTCGTGATAGGCTTGATCATACCAGCCCCATCAGCCCCTCCAACAAAGGCTGGCGCTGGTAACAGATGATCTCGTTCTCTGCCTGTGTATTAAAGACTATGAACATCCACACTACATTTTAAATGTTTTTTATTTTAAACTTTGTTATTTAAAAAAAAAAAAGGTTGCAAACTTAAAAACAAAACAAGACAAAAATCACACACCAAAATTATCCCGACTCGAAGACTACTCAACTCAATGAACTTCTAACCAATTAAGAGTAACCATTCAAAAAAAAAGCTTTTTGAATACACATTCTATCTTAATCTTTTTTTATACTTTCACGGCTAAGTAAGTGCAATTGTCATGCTGGCAAGTAGCCTTCTAATTATTCGTGTTTTCACTCATAGACACGTGGGCCAGAGGGGCCTCTCTGTGCAGTGGGCAGCAGCCAGCCAGTGGAGAGCTGCAGAAAGGTCAGATGCTGAGATAAGAGGCTGGGCGCTCAGCCCTAAAGGGGGGCACCTGTATCAACACCCCCTTCCCCGGCCAAGGCTCAGGGAACATTGAGGAAGAGGAGGTAAAAGAACCTAAGAGCAGGAAGACAGGAGGAACGCTGTGAATGGCTGTTTTCCGGACAAGGCGTGGCTACGGCATTCCTCAGCTCTCAGCAGCTGTGGTTCCCTGCACAAGATCAAGTCAACCAGAATTCAGGCATCCAGGGGGCAGGTGGGCTGCAGCCCCCACCCCTCAGAAGAGCTATCGTTGTAGTGGGGGCAGGGATTCAGTGTTTTAGAAGGATGCGGCCACAGGTAGAGTTCGCAGGCTGCCGGAGACGGCCTCACACCCACGCACACCTGGGCAGCACTAACCGGACTTAGTGGGTCAGAAACGAAACACAAGAAGTTGGGAGAAGACATGTTGAAGGGAAATGGAGGAGGTTGGAGGGAAAGCGGGGGCGGTGAGCAGATGCCATCATATTTCATTGTATTCATGTATAAAATTCTCAGGAAAAGAAAAAAATCATAAAATCCCCAGAAGGCCAGGAAATTGTCTATGAAGATCTCTGTATTCAGCTGGCATCTGTGTTTGCACCAGCGTGCTACTTTTTGTTGTTGTTTGTGACGATCTCTCACTACATAGCCTGTTCTGGCTTCAAATCTGTGGTCTGCCTGACTCAGCCTCCTGGGCGGTACAGGCGTGCATCCCCACGTGGTCTGCACCAGCATTTGTTCCGTCCATGAATACACAACATAAAGATTTTGCATCGACAGTTTGTTTTGTTTAGTTAAGACAGAGTCTCAAAAAAGAACGTAAAAAAAAAAAAAGATACAAACAGATTGATTTAAAAAAAAGAGCAATTCATGGCTTACAAACTGAAAAAGAAAAAAGAAAGAGTCTCACTGCATAGCCCTGGTTGACCTAGAACTTGCTATGTAGATCAGGCTGGCCTCCACTTGCCTCTGCCTCCTGAATGCTGGGATTAACCATATGCACTCTCTTTTCTAGGCTAGTTTTATTTTTCAAATACACACACAGCAGTTTCTCAATGTGGTGCTTTTAATAAGAACAGCCCCCATAGACTCATATTTGAATGCTTAGGGAGTGACATTAGGAAGTGACATTAGGAAGTGTGGTGTTGTTGGGGTAGGTGTGGCTTTGTTGGAGGAGGTGTGGCTTTGTTGGAGGAGGTGTGGCTTGGTTGGAGGAG
>CABHPH010137250.1:10071-49758 GCA_902168325.1 Peromyscus nudipes
GCTTGGTTGGAGGAGGTGTGGCTTGGTTGGAGGAGGTGTGGCTTGGTCAGAGGAGGTGTGGCTTGGCTGGAGGAGGTGTGGCTTGGTTGGAAGAGGTGGGTAGACTTTGAGGTCTCAGAAGCTCTAGCCAGTTCTTTTCTTGCTGCCTGCCAGTCCGCATGTAGAATTCCCAGCACCTCCAGCACCACATCTGCCTGTGAGCCACCATGCTCCCCACCATGCCAATAATAGACTAAACCTCTGCACCTAAAAGCCAGCCCCAATTAAATGTTTTCTTTTACAAGAGTTACCATGGTCATGGTGTCTCTTCACAGCAATAGAAACCCAAAGTAGCTCTTTGTCTTTCTCTTCCTTCTCATCCCCAAGGACTGTTCTCTGCCCTCTTCTCTGCCCTCAATAAACCTCCCATGTGGGCCCTGTTGTACAGTGTGACCTCTTCCTGCCATTTTTAAAATACAACATTTGGTGCTGTGACTCAGACAGGCTCTCCCGGCAGTCTGCCACAGCCCAACTTTCCCACCTAATGGAGCCTTGGGGCTCTCCATCCAACACTGACAATTGCAATCACGTGGCTCTCCTTCATCTTGGCTGGTGACCTCATCATGATTTCTTGTGAGCTCCAGGGAGTCCACTTGGATCTACCTCGAACAGCAACTTGCCAGGTCCAAGAGGTGCCAGACAGTTCCACAGAGCCTGGACAGCGAAGTGAAACAGCCAGCTACCCCAGGACGTGGGCCAGCACCCTAGTTTTCTCAGGTCCCCCAAAGATGATTGATGCCCCCCAGGCCAGCAGGAAGCAGTCTCGAGAACATGGCACCCTCGTCCTGCCTCACCTGCTACCCCTTTCTAACTCCTCATCTTTTTATAATAAACAAAAGGGAGCAATGTTAGGAGCTGGGCATCTGTACTGGCCTGCCCTTAGGGTCCTGACAGGAGATATCCTCAGCTGCAGCCACTAAAAGTACCCTGTGTGTTCATTCGCTACGTTTCCTTATAAAAGGAGGGCCTTGCCCACCTCCCATCCCTCTCTTCCTTTGCTTTCAACCCCAGGGACCTGTCTCTGCCCCTTTACTCCCCTCCCCTTAATAAACCTCCCCCCCAAAAAAAAGAAAGAAACCCTAACTAAAACAGTCATTCAGCTATTTCTTGGCTGTCCTTGCCCTCAGCACTGGCTCTGGAGCATTTCCATTTTTCTGAGAATTGTTTTTCTTGCTCACTGACACTCCATGTCTTAACTGGCTCGGCACATCCCTTCTGATAAATGGTCTTGTCCTCGAAGGTGCGACTTGTATTATTTTTTTTTTATTCTTCACCACCTTTTAAGCGTATTCTCTGAACACATTTCAAAGCTTCTTCCAAAAGCTTGTGTTCTGCTGTCAAAAGGTAAAAGCTGTGTGCAGACTTCCAAGTCATCCAGAAGGCATCTTCCTGTCGCCTTAGGCACCTTAGGCCGCGTTCTTTTGTAAGTTACTGCGAGTTGTTTTTCTTCTGGCTTTCTTCTGAAGGCTCAGTGTTTGACGATTCCTTGTCGATTAGTGCTCTTGACACCAGGAAAAGAATCTGTGTCCATATGACTGGTAATAACTCCGTCTGGACCACATGCAGGGAGCGGAGATGCTTACCACCTCACCGGGGAACTGCAGAAGAGTCCTCTAAACACTTCCCGCCTCCAGCCATAGATTTCTCCACCTTTTATTGATGTTGTTTGAGACAGGATATCATGCAGCCCAGGCTGGCCTCAAACTCAGCATGTAGCCAAGGTTGACCTTGAATTCCCGATCCTCCCATCTCTACAGCCCCAGTGCTTGGGGTACAGGCATGTGCCTCCGCGCTTCCTTGGATGTGGTGCCTGAGATGGGACCCAGAAATTCATTCACACATGCTTAGGTAGCTGCATCCTTAGCCCAATTTCTCCACACTTTTAGGCTACAAGGCTCAGTGTCCTGTTTCTCTTTTGCAATTTGATCACAGACACTTGTCTTTGTTTAGGGGGGCATGGGAGAGGGGTCTGGGGTGGGGCATCCATCCCTGCCTCTGTAGGATAGGTGAGTGTTGACGGTCCAGCGCTACAACCCTGCTGGAGCCTGTCCGTCTCCCCAGCTCTTCCTCCGCTTTACCCTGCTCCTCTTGCTGCCACAGTGACACGTAAAAGACTTATTTTTTATTTTTAATTGTGGGGAGGGGGTTCCCACAGGGTGAAGGCTTCGGGCCCTCCGAAATGAGTTACAGCACTCTGCACGGCCGAGCCGCCTAGCCCCATCAGAGCGAAGTATCAACGACAACCCTTTTTCATATTCTCACACTACTCTGCTCATGACTTCTTCAAAGCGAACCATGTTTCATGAATGAACAAAGTAAACGCCACTGAACTGGCTGGTGAGGACTTTGCTTTATGAAAAGGAAATATTTTTACAAACCTGGATCTTTTTTAGGACGGCTGGTGTTTCCTGGTCCCACACGTGGTTTGTTCCTCCGTCGGTAATGTATGCTTTACACGCCGTCACCATCTGATTTGTTACCTAAAATAAAGGGAGGTGCAAGGTAGCTGGAGGTAAATGACTTTTAAAACATAATATACATATGATAAATAATGTGACAAGTATAATGATAAATAATAAGCTTATAGAGTAAATAAATCACAAAATTAAAAAAAAAAAACACAAATCCAATCCAAATAAAGAAAACCCAAAGTCACGTTTACCTACTGCATTTAGGTCTCTATCACTGGGGCCATGAGTCCCAAAGCCAACCTCATTTTCCATCTGTCTAGTACACGTCCGTTTAGGTCCTGATCTAGTCCAAAGTAACAAAGGGCAGCCTTCATAAGATGGTTAGGAAAAGGAATGTAGGCCTAGCATGCTCAAGGCCTCGGGTTCCACCGTGAGCATCACTTAAAACCTGTGATCCCAGCACTCAGGAGGCGAAGGCAGGGGATCAGAGGTTAAAGGTCATCCATGTCCTCTACTACATAAGAGAATTTGAGGCCAGCTTGGGAAACCTGGGACCTTAGCAGAGAGGCAGAGAGAGAGATAGAATGAGAAAGGCAGAGAAAGAGGAAAGGGGGAGGGAGAGGGGAGGAAGAAATGGTGTCCAGTATAGACAGTGAACTCAGGGGAATTTTCAAATGCACGATGCACGCAAGATCACATACACCGGCATGCAGGAAGTGTCTAAAGGAAACCCAAACCCAGACTTGGAAAGGGTGATCATTCTGGGAAATTTTACAGATCGATAACAATGTGAGTTCAGCATCAGTCATGGTGCCACACAATGAACTTAGAACAGCTTGAACTTGGCTCTGTGGCAAATGTCTTTACCTGCTGATGTGCAAATCACAAACCATTAGTGATCAAAGAAACTTATTTGTTAGTCTGAATAGTCTCCTTGGCTAGTGATTCTATTGCTGTGAGAAAACACTATGGCCAAAAGCACCTTGGGGAGGAAAGGGTTTAATTCAGCTTACTTGTCCACATCACAGTCCATCGGTGAGGGGAGTCAGGGAAGGAGGCAGGAGCTGATGCAGAGACCATGGAGGGGTGCTGCTTACCGGCTTGCTCCTCATGGCTTGCTCAGCCTGCTTTCTTATAGAACCACCAGCCCAGGGGTGGCACCACCCCACCCCACCCCCGTGGGCTGTGCCCTCCCACATCAACCAATAATCAAGAAAATATCCTACAGAGGCCAATCCTATAGAGATATTTCTCCATTGAGAGTCCAGACAACCCTAGCTTGTGTCAAGTTGACATTACAAACCAACCATAATGTTCTGGTTCACAATATTGAAAAAAATGTTAATAATCCTGAACCAAGAATGATCTCAACCTGGAACATTGGTAGCAAGAAGGAAGCAAAAGGGCAGAGAGGATTCCCATGATCACCTGGAGTGCAGTGTGTAGCTAGATCCCTATTTCCTTGTATAAAACTGACATGTGCTTATACACATCTAATTCGATTCTCTTCTAATGTTTCCTGGATAGTTTTTTTATTTTTATTTATTTATTTATTTATTTGTTTATTTTGTTTTTTTTTTCGAGACAGGGTTTCTCTGTGTAGTTTTGGTGCCTGTCCTGGATCTCCCTCACAGAGATCTGCCTGACTCTGCCTCCCAAGTGCTAGGATTAACAGCATGTGCCACCACTGCCCGGCGGATAATTTTTTTAAAAAGTCTTTGAAATAATTACCCACATGATGCAACATGAGCATTTAAAACAAACCGAAGCCTCATCTACTGGGCAGACTAAACTGAAGGGGACGGCTACCTTTAAGTAAAAGCCTGGGGCTGACCTCTGACAGGAGAAAGGCACTCATTACTACTATTAAGGAACTGACACCCCCACCCCACCCTACCCCCACGTGGAAGTTTGAAAATCCAGATCTCTGAGAGTACCCAAACCTCCCAACTCCCTCCCGTGGCTCCAAGGGAAGGAATTACGAACTGCTTCACAGGACCATGTGTGTGAATTCCATTAGAGATTCACCTTGATGGGCTGGCGAAAGGGCTCGGCAAGTCAAGGCCCTTGCCTCGTGAGCCAGGTAACCTGCGTTCTATCCCAGGGACACAGGGAAAGGTAGAAGGGGAGAACCAGACCCTGCGAAGTTGTCCTCCGACCTCCACGAGCTGCTGTAGCACAGTGGCACCCAGCATCATATACACACACATCATATACACACACGACAACCACAACCATCATAACCGGAAAAGCAGCTCACCTTGATGAATAAAGAGGTCATCCTTTCCGAAGTATTATAGTACCTCGACACGCTGTGAATCATCCTGATGGCATTAATCAAGTTTTGTATTCCATGTGCCATGGAGACCTAAGATGGAGACACGGGAAGTAAATTCTAGCATACATGCTATTCTGGTTTGCTCCCTCTTGCTGTGGTAAAACGCCATGACCAAATGCTTTAATTATACAAGTTAGTTTTAGAAAGGACACTTTTCGACTTTTTAGATTCCGAGCCATCCCCGCCCCCCAGGCCCTAGAAACTGTGCCTTCAGGGGCATACTCACCAGGTCGTAGTTATAGAGGGGCTGGCAAACTTTTTCCAGGGTGTATAAATAGCGAACATTATCTTTTGATTCGTTTGCTGTGTCGGTGATTCTCGCATCCAAATCACGCCAATTCTAAGGAATCAAAATCGTGTAAGAACCCAATTATCAATCCTAACATCTGGGTGGGCTTCAATTTAATCACGAAAGTCAAGCTGATTTCCCTGAGCAAACATACACTGAAAAAATACTGACGTGTGATGGGTATATATTTTTTTTCTTTTTGAAGAAGATTTGCTTGGGCTGGAGAGACGGCTCCATGGTTAAGAGCACTGGCTGCTCTTCCAGAGGTCCTGAGTTCAGTTCCCAACACCCACATGGCAGCTCACAACTGTCTATAACTGTAGTCCCGTGGGATCCTAAACCCTCTTCTGATGTGCAAATGTACTTGCAGACAATATGCCAATAAACATAAATAAATAATTCTTTTAAAAAAATGATTTACTTTTATTTTTAAATTATGTGTATATAGGGTGGTGCATGATTGCAGGTGCCTGAGGAGCCCAGAAGAGGGTGGCAGGTTCCCTTGAGCTAGAGGTTACAGGTGCTTGCGAGCCACCCGATAGGGATGGTAGGAACCAAACTAGGGTCCTTTGGAAGAACAGGTCAGTGCACCTAACCACTGAGTCACCTCTCCAGCCCCTGACAGCCTTTTCTTGTGGAACTTAAGGCTTGATGTCCTAAGCATGTTAAATGACTGCCTAAAAATCAAGTTATTCCTTTGTAATTAATGCCCTGTCTCTACGGGCTTGGATTGGACCTGCTTCTACCTAAAATGATATTTTCCAAGATGGGTACTTACGACATTATATAATAGTCCAGGGTCTTCAACAGTGAGCCACGTTATTAGAACATGACTCAAAGAAAACATACTTTTCGGCAAAATGGGCTCAGTTGGAAATCAACATTTTCTTTCAGGCTGTTATCCTTTGAATCTGAAATGTGGCCCAAAGGCTCATGTTTCCATGCTCGGCTCTCAGCTTGTAGCATTGTTTTGAAGACTGTAGAGAGGCTTTAGGACAGTGGTTCTCAACCTTCCTACTACCGTGACCCTTTAATACAGTTCCGCATGCTCTGCTGACCCCCAACCACAAAATTATTTCCATTGCTACTTCATAACTGTAATTTTGCTACTGTTATGAATCGTAATGTAGATATCTGTGTTTTCCGATGGTCCTAGGCGACCCCTGTGAAAGGAAAGCACTCAAGGCCCAGGGGTCACAACCCACAGGTTGAGAACCGCAGCTTTAGGCATTGTGGCCTGCCAGGCTGGTAGAGGAAGGTCTCCACAGATGCCATTATATTTTCTCTATCTCCTGGTCTCCACCATATTAAAAGCCTCTGTCACACACTCCTGCTACCACGAGCTCCACCAGGCCTGCCTGCAATGATAGGCTAATACTTTGGAAACCATGAGCCAAGATAAAGCCTTCCTCCGTTGGTCATTCTAGAGTTTCCTCACAGTGATGAGAGACAGAAGCTAGTGCCAGAGACATGAGGTCATGACTGCAGTGACCCTGATCATGTGGTTCTGAGACCTGACACATTGGCATGCAGAAAGTATGCGGGAGAGTGTGGAGCTGTGGGCTAGAGAAGCTTTCCACTACTGTAAGCAGAGCTCAGCAGCGGGTCATCCTGGTGGGAATTTGGAAGACCAGAGCACTGGGGTTATCTTTCAGATTCAAGAATGGGAAATAGGGCTAGGGAGAGGATAGGATTGAAAGACGTTTGTTTTATACCCACTGTCCAAACATATTACCAAAAAAAAAAAGCATTATTGCATTTTCATACAGATAAATATAAACTTTAAGAAAACAAAGAAGCCGGGCGGTGGTGGCGCACGCCTTTAATCCCAGCACTCAGGAGGCAGAGCCAGGCGGATCTCTGTGAGTTCGAGGTCAGCCTGGGCTACCAAATGAGCTCCAGGAAAGGCACAAAGCTACACAGAGAAACCCTGTCTTGAAAAACCAAAAAAAAAAAAAAAGAGAGAGAAAGAAAACAAAGAATAAGGAAAGAACCTGGAAAGCATCAAGCTAAACTGTAAATCAGAATGACCTCTAGGGGAGAGGCTGGAGAGATGCTCAGTGGTTAGAGCACTAGTTGCTGTAGTAAAAGACCTGGGTTCGATTCCCAGCACCCACATGACAGCTCACAACTGCTTCTAACTACAGTTCCAAGGAACCCAATGCCCTCTTCTGACTTCTGCAGACACCAGACACTCACATGGTGCACACACATACATGCAGGCCAAACATGCCTTTGCATAAATTAAAAATAAATAATCTTTAAAAAGTAATAAAATGATCCCTAGGAAAAGAAGTGGAAAGGAGGTATGGGGGAATGCATGCTGAGCAGAACCTTTGCTTTTGTCTTTCTGTGTGGTTGTTATTATATTATTATTACTATTATTATTATTATTATTATTATTACTACTATTATCAGAAGGTTCATTCTTTTCTTATTTTATGTGTGCAGTGTTTGTCTGCAGGTATGTCTATGCAGCCACATGTGTGCTGTTCCCAAGGAGGCAAGAAGAGAATGTCAGACCCCCTGGAACTAGGATTAGAGATGGCTGGTAGACCCCATGTGCAGCCAGGTCCTCTGCAAGAGCCATGAGTGCTCTTAACTGCTGGGCCAGGTCCCCAGTGCTGGCCTTTACCACAGCAAGTCTGCATTGATTTACAATCCCCAAAACACCTTCAAAATAAAAGTGATCATTTCTCTGGATGGCACTCCATAGATGAACTGTCAAAGCTGAGAAATAAATCTTTGTTTCATCAGCTGGAAATTATGGTGGTATACAAGAAAGCCCAATTCAGAGCTTGACACTTCTAAACACACGACTGCTACGTACAGAGAAACCATCTAATGCCACAGAACACCATGGAATGGTGGTCGCTAAAGACTGGGAAGGGCCCCACAATAGAGCTAGACAGGAGGAATTTGTTCTGGTTTTTCTGTCGCACAGCAAGGATAACTACTGATTAAAACTATCTATGGTATACTTCACAATGTCTAGGAAAAGTATGAAATTATGAACATGTAAAAATGATGCATTTCTGTGGGACTTGGGCAAGAGCTTAGTGTCTCTGCAAAAGCAAGAAGACCTGAATTTGATCCCCAAAACCAATGTCAAAAAAGCTGGGTGCGGTGGATCAAGTGTCATCCCAGAGCTGGGGAGGCAGAGCCAGGCAAAAATACCTGGGGTCCGCTGGCCGGCCAGCCAGCCAGCCAGCTAGCTAGCTTATTTAGTAAGCCAGGTGAGGGCTGGAAAGGTGGCTCAGCAGTTAACTGTGCTTGCTGCTCTGAGTCTGGTTGTGTGGCTCACAACTGCCTGTCACTCCAGCTCCTGGGGACCCAATATCCTGGCCTCCACAGGGCATATATATGTGGTGTCTACTCAAAATATGTCTCAGAACTTTTAAGAAGCAGTTTGATAAGGGTAATTTTCTGGTAAGTTGTTCTGAAGTACACCAAGTCTTACGGCAGAAGGCCTCTTACCTTTAACAGCTTGGAGTGTGCGACGTTGAGCACATTTATGACGGCCTTACAGTTGGACCCTTTAATCTGCTCGATGATGTAGTTGAACTTGGCTGACATACGTTTCCAGTGCTCCAGCTCAGTGAGTGGACCGGAATCATCAGCTTCTTTTCTCATCTGCTCACTCTCAATAAGGACCTACAAATGAGTATCACACAACTATCTGTTGTAACACGAATCTTAAAAGGTCTTCTTAATAAAAAACAAACCCGGAGCCAGGTACTGGGGTGAACACTGAGTGATCAGAGAAACAGAACAAGCCACATCCAACCTCACCTTGCCAATTCCTCAGCTGATCTTGTTTCTTCAGACTGAATGGATCTCAGCTGAACTGCTGCTAAAAGCTAAAAACTTAAAAAAGGCTCTAGTTCCTGGTCCTCACACCTTACATGCTTTTCTGCTTCCTGCCATCACTTCCTGGGATTAAAGGCGTGTGTCACCATGCCTGGCGGTTTCCCATGTGGCTTTGAACTCACAGAGATCTACATGGATCTCTGCCTCCCAAGTGATAGGATTAAAGGCGTGTGTGCCACCATTTTCTGGTCTCTATATGTATCTAGTGACTGTTCTGTCTTCTGACCCCAGATAAGTTTATTAGGGTGCACAATATATTGGGGGACACAATATCACCACATTTTAGCACAAATAAAATATCACCATAATCTGTAGCTCCCTCTTCTGGCTGCCGTGGGTCCTGCAGGCATGTGGTGCACATACATGCAAGCAGGCAAAACACTCATACACATAAAATAAAACAAAATAAAAATCATTAAAATTTCAAACTTCAATATCATTAAACACACTCTACCAAATAAAAAGACATGACACGGGGCATGGGGGAGACAACAAATAATCAAGATCTGGGAAACATTAGGTAATGTCCAGCAGTTCAATGAGATAACACCAAGCAATCCAAAAAAAAACTAAACGATTTGAACAGACACATCAACAAAGAAGCAGCCTAAGCAACCATTAAATATGCTCAACTTCAGTGGTTGGTATTCAGGATAGGGAAAGGCAATCAAGATAGCCTTGCACACTTGGTATGAGGGCAATCTGACAATCCCAGCAGTAACCAATGGCTTGAAGAAATGAGAACTTGCATGTGCTTCTGTGAAGTACATAAGTCAACTTAACCACTGTGCCCATCATCTTTGTCACTTAAGACTCAAGGAGGAATCACCTAGATCAGGGTGGCCTATGGGCGTGTCTGTGGGTGACCGTCTTGATTCCTTGACTGATGTGGGAAGACCCACCCAGCCCACTGTGGTGGCACCATTCCCTAGGCAAGGGATCCTGGACTACATGAGGGTCGAGGGGGGACTGAGCACAAGCAAGCTTGTATTTCTTCCTTTCCGCTCTTAACTATGGATGCGACATGACTAGATGTTTCAGATTCACCACCTTGACTTCCCTACAATGGCGGGCAGTTGCCTGGAATTGTGAGCTAAAGTGATTTGCTTGCGCACATGTGTGCGTGTGCGTGTGCGTGTGTTGCAGGGAATTAAACTTAGGGTTTTGCTTTGTTTTGTTTTTTTGAGACAGGGTTTCTCTGTGTAGTTTTGGTGCCTGTCCTGGATCTCACTCTGTAGACCAGGCTGGCCTCGAACTCACAGAGATCCTCCTGCCTCTGCCTCCTGAGTGCTGGGATTAAAGGCGCGCGCCGCCACTGCCCGGCTAAACTTAGGGTTTTATATCTGTGAGACAAGCACTCTACCATGAGATATATTCCCAGGCCTGCTTTTTTTTGTCAGGGTGTTTTATTACGGTACTGAAAGCAAAACTACAACAATCAGTATTTGCAGGGCATAATAATATCCAATAAGAAACCTGTACTCAAATGCCCTCAGGGATTCCACCGAGAGACTCCTGAGCACAAGGAAGCCTGAGCAAAGACAGCTATTGCATATGCATTACTGTCCTTTGTAACAGCAGAAGTAGAAATTACTTACTGAGGGAATGGAGGAATAAACCTCTCTACTTTCCTAAATAATGGAAGTCTGATATCATTTAAATATTGAAAAGTCTATCTAACAAAATACAATTTCTTTTTTAAGTAGCTCCTTGTGCCATCCGAGGTCACTGCCTTTTTTAAAGATTAATTGTATTTTATGTATATGAGTGTTTGCTTGCATGTGTGGCTGTGAATCATGTGCATGTGGCGCCCGCGGAAGCCAAAGAAGGGCCTCAGATCCCCTGAAACTGGAGTTACAGATGATTGTGAGCTGCTACGTGGGGGCCAAGAACTAAACTCACGTCCTCTGCAAGAGCAACAAGTGTCCCTAACTGCTGAAGTCATTTCTTCCAGTCCCAAAATATGATTTTTTTTGTAGAGGATTACCAGACATCCGTTAAGAGGATGAATTACATGTACGTAAGCCAACAGGAAATGGACGGAAAGGAAATGTTAAATGACGGTGTGGGGCTTGAAAAATGATACCCATGGCATGGCGATCGGCTGAATGCTGATGCTCCCCCACCAAACTCACGTGCTGAGACTAATCCAGTGTGGTAGTAGTTGGAGGTAAGGACTGCGGAAGGTTATTAAATCATGAGGGGTCTGCCCTTATTATAAAGACCTGCATCTCTATTAGTTTGTGGGTGTGCGTGCCCTTGTGCACACATATTGAATGGAGGCTGGAAGTCAACCTCAGGTGCCATTCCAGTGGCACCATATCCTTGGTTTGGAGACTGAGTCTCTCTCTCACTGGGTCCCAGGGCTTACCAATCAGGCTAGACCATCTGGCCAGGAAGTGTCAGGGACCCACCCATCTCTGTTCTCCCAGATGCAAGTTAACACATCTGGCTTTTGTTGTTGTTGTTGTTGTTTGTCTTTGGAGACAGGGTTTCTCTGTGTAGCCCTGGCTGTCCTGGATCTCACTCTGTAGACCAGGCTTGGCCTCAAACTCACAGAGACCTGCCTGCCTCTGCTTCCCGAGTGCTGGGATTAAAGGTCTGTGCCACCATGGCCTGGCCACACCAGCTTTTTATGTGAGTGCTGGAGACTGAACTCAAGTACTCACATTTACATGGGAAGCGCTTTAACAAATAAGCTACCTCCACTGCTCCAACAATTTTGACATATACTTTTTTTTTTTTAACTGTGGTGGACTTGGCATTGAAATGCTGATATGAAAAAGCCTAGGCTGAACCTATTTGACAGCAGTAACACTTCATTGATCACGCAGGATGTACTTACGTAGGGTTTGTCTCTGTGGCTCTTAACTGGGTCATTCCCGCCCCCTCTGTCTTTCATGAGGAGTATTAACAAAACATAAGTTATCAGGGACAAAATGTCCTACCTAGGACCCACAAGCCTACAACTCGAGGGGCAGTGGAGTGGCTTTCACCTGCTCGATCTGCTTGTACCACATCATCAGCACCTCCTCCAGCTGGTGCACCATCTCCGAATTGCTCGCTGCAGCTGTGACTTCTTCAAAGGTATGCAGTTTGGAGAAATCGATATTGTCTACCTTCTTTAACATCACCGTCCCCTCAATGCTTATTCTAGCACCTTAAAGGAAAAAAAAAATGATACATTATAAAGAAGGGCCCATACATTAAATATCAAGATGTGCTTTTGAGCGGCAATATTTACAGAAAAGTATAAGATCTAGTGCTTTATAAAGAGAGAATTCTATGAGTAGGAACGTAGCTTAGTTGGTAGAGTGCTCACCTAGCATGTACAAAACCCTCAGTTTGATCCCCAGCAGCACATAAACCAGACACAGGGGTTTCCCCCTAGTGTTTGTGAAGGTGGAGGCATGAAGATCAGGAGTTTAAGGCCATCCTGGGCTACAAAGGGACTTCAAAAAAAAAGGCTACATGAGACCCTGTCTCAAAAAGAAAAGAAAAAAAAAAAGGTTGTGAGTTGACTTATGAATCAAATTGTATATTTTTGCAATATTAAGTGATAAAAATAACACTTTTAAGAAATTACCACAAAGCACAGTTTAAAAGCATTTATTTTATGTGTACATGTATGTGTGTGCCTGAGTATAGGTACATGTACCACATGTGTGTGCAATACCCATGGAGGCCAGAAGGGGGCATTGGATCCTCTGGAACTGGATCTGGAACTGGAGTTATAGGAGGTTGTGAGCTGCTGTGAGGGTGTTGGAAACCAAATCTGGGTCTTCTACAAGAGCAGCAAATGCTCTTAGCTGCTGAGCCATCTCTCCAGCATAAGCACATATTTTTTAGAGGCAAATCTTTGACTAAGAACAGGAAGAGATTCCCCTAACGCTTTTACCTGCAGAGCCCCTGGTAAGGAGGGGTTCTCATGTTTTCCCATCTTACCTCCAGGTCTCCTTCTATAAACCCTGTTTTCAGTAACGTACCTTGCAGCTAGCGGTCTCATTTTGAGTTGTTCACCAAACATTAAATCTTACACTTACCATCTAAAAATGAAAGATATCTGTTGATGGTTTCTGTGAAAATATGTCTCTCAGATTCACCCTGCTTGGACTGGTTTAAAGCACCCCAGTTGTTCGTTGCAAGAATAGCTGGCAGAAATATGTATTGCAACATATTCTTGATCCCTTTTAAGAGTCCTCTTGATGCATCCAAGACGGTAAATAGCGCATCCTGAAAGGATGGTATTCAACTGTTATATGTTAAGTCCATTAAGGAACTGAGAAAAAAAACTCATAAGCCATTTTTCACCTGCAGTGAACAGTTGATGTATTTTGTAAACTACTGGGAACATGTTAAGTGCTTATGAACATTAGAAGTCTAAAACCAACAATCTTACATCTGGCCCTATTCTGCCCATTCCCACCAGGTCTCCCTGGACATGTTTTCCTCTGTACTTTAATCTCTGCCAAGGGGAGGAGCTGTGCTCTGCAGCCTAGCTGAGGCAAGGCAACCGAGTCTGTCACATAAAGACGCCCTTGAGCATAAGGTGCCCTGTTCATGAAAACTGTCTTGTGAAGCAAGATGGGTAATCTTTGTCGTCAACTTGAAAGGTGCCCACGGGTTTGGGAAGCATGCCTCTGGGTATGTATGTGATGTGTTTCTAGAGAGGGTCACCTCATGAAGACTCCGAGCTAATCCACAGACAAATTCCATGTAAGAAGACAGTTATATGGAGAAGTGGTACAGAGTAGGAGATTCAGGAAATGGGCCACTGAAGACATATCTTCGGGCTGTATCCTATCCTGCCCACTTCCTAGATGCCCATTTTCTCTTCTTCCTGATTGCCATGACTTTGAAAATCACTGGTCCACTATACGCCTCTGCTGTGATTACATTTACATAGTGATGATATGAACCAATACTTATCTAAACAGTATGGAACGTAATCATGTCAGAAGAAGGGAGGGTTGGGGAGAAAAGGGAAGGGCCAGAGAGTTCTTACATTTAATTTGCCAGGCATGGTGGTGCACGCCTTTAATCCCAGCATTCAGGAGGCAGAGGCAGGTGGATTGCTGTGAGTTTGAGGCTAGCTCGATCTACAGTGTGCCAGAGTTACACAGTGAGACCCTGGTTTCTGTCTTATTTTTTTTTTAAAAAAACAACTAAATTCTCATCTATAGAGGAAAGTCCACATATAATGCCTAAAATGGTTAAAAAGAGACCTATAGAGCTAGCTAAATTTAGTGATGTGGAGGTAAATTAAAGAATATTCCGAAAGAGATTTTTAAAATTTGTGTAATGTTTTTAAGTACATGCATATGTGCGTTAGGTTTGTGCACATGGGTGCATCGACTGTAAAGGCCAGAAAAGAAGGTGTCGGGTCCCCAGCATCTGGAGCTACAGGTAGTTCTGAGCCACCCAATGTGGGTGCTGAGAATTGAACTCGGGTCCTCTCTAAGAGCAGTATCTTCTGAGCCAAGGCTCCACTCTTATCTAACAGGCTTAAGGGCTCCTTCTGGGGAGTGGGAGTGGGGTACAGGTCAGCCCTGCATCACAAGGCTCAAAGAACTTATTCTTCTTTAAACTACATGCACACATAACTGCAACTTTAAAAAAAAAAAGTATAAGTAGGCTATGGCTGCAGACAACTGCAGTCCCAGGTACTCAAGAGGCTGAGGCAGGTTCACTTGAGCCCGGGTGTTCAAGGCCAGCCTGGGTAACATAGTGAGACCCTCTCTCCAAAAACAAAGGAGGCTGGAGATGTAACTGAATAGGAGAGCACTTGGCCAGCGGATGCAAAGTCCCAGATTTGATCCTCAGAAGCAAAAGAAAGGAAGGGAAGGGATGGGAGCAGAGAGAGGTGGGAAGAGAGAAGGTGGGAAGAGGAAAGGCAGGGAAGAGGCAGGAGAGGAGGGGAGGGGAGGGGTGAGAAGATAGGATGGAGGGAGCAGGGAGGGGGAAGGGAAGAGGAGGAGGGAAGGGAATGGAAGGACAGACTGAACTGCAGATAAACTGAAGAGAGCGTGACTGAAACTGATGACAGACGGAACACTCGTCCACACATGAAGACGGCCTGGTAAGACGATCAGAGTTCAGAAAGAAAGAGAAAAGCAGAGGTTCCTCACGAAGGGCACCAACTAGCAGCGGGTGTCTCACCCACAAGAGACACAGGGAAGTACCTACAAGGGCCCAGGGGAGATCGCTGCCCACCACAACATCTCCCCGGGCCGTCTATCGTCACAACCAGGAAAGAAGCCGAAGCACATTGGATTTGTTACATGGCCCACTCCAGAAGGCAGTAAGACCCCCTAAGAATAAGAAAGAGAATGGATGGAAGCCTTTTGAGAATCTGCAGTAAATCAGGCTGCAGAGCAACAGTTTTGTCTTTCAGGGGTCTCACAACATTCCGGAAAAGTGGGTGTCCTTAGTCCCCATTCAGGCACGCCCATGCCTCACAAAGGATGAGCCACTTGACAAAGGAACAGCTTGGAGGCAAATTCTGGTCTGTGTGACTCTACTTGCCCTTTCCATCCTGCAGCCCAGCCCCTGACTGTAAGTCAGCTCCCTCTTCTCCTAAAATGACTAAAAACGTAAAATACTAAGCAAAGAGTCAGCGTAGTTACTAGTACTTAAGACTGGAGGAGCAGAATCGAATGTGTCCCTAAAGAACGGGCATATGGTAATTCTGGGCACACCATACAGAAGACATTGAGTTTTCAAAAACTTTAGAGCTGGAGACTTTTTTTTATCAAGTAGACATAAGCCAGAGTCATCTGGGAAGAGGGAAGCTCAGCTGAGGAGCTACCTCAGGCAGACTGGCCCGTGGGCATGTCTGAGAGTCGTCTTCCTGGTTAATTGATGTGGGAGGGCCCAAGCCACTGTGCCACCCTGGGCAGATGGCCCTGCCTTGTATAAGAAAGCAGGCTGAGCAAGCCAGCAGGGAGCAAGCCAATAAGCAGCTCTCCTCCATGGTCTCTGTTTCAGGTCTTGCTTCAACTCTCCTCGGTTGCTATGCTGCAAGATGGAAGTGGAAGGGAAGGAAATAAACCCTTTCTTCCCCACGTTGTTCTCAGCCAGCATTTTATGCAAATTGAAACAGTGAGGCATGCCTGCAATCCCAGCCCTTGAGAAGTGGAGGCGGGAGGGTTAGGGGTTCAAGGACATATATATATATATATATATATATATACCCCAGCCTGGGCTGTATGAGACCCTGTCTCAAACACATAAACTTTTAAATCTTTCCAAACACGTAACCTTTTTAAAGGCTGTATCTATAGGATGACAATAACTCCACTCTGTTATAGCCAACACTTTAGTTTCTTTGAGTATACCAATACATCATTATCTTGGAACTCGGTTCCGTCTTACATACAGAAAAGGAGATAAAGGGACCGGGGAAACACGACGAGTGACCAGTGTTTTAAACCATACCTCATAAATGCTTTTAGCATTAAGGGCCACCTCGTTACGACAGCGAACAAAGAAGATGCACAGTCCTTTCAGCTTGTCCGGAGCTGCGTTGTCTACATACAGTCTCATCATTTTTGTCCCTTTGGGTACTCCGGTGATAGTCCGACCACATTCTGAAAACAGATGCTAAGAACTGAGCACACGGTCGCAGAGCTGACCCAGCCTGGCCAGTGACTGCTCAGTGGCCGCGCAAGCCGTCTCTCCTACATTGGTAAGCTGTAGGCCAGTGCAAGGACCTGTCTCAAAGCAGGCAGATGGCATTCCCAAGGCGGATGCCCCCAGAGGCTGTCCTCTGGCCCCTATACCCCATACACACACACACACACACACACACACACACACACATGCAGGTGCGCCTGAATGCACAGCAACACCCACGGCCATACACACAGCGTTTTTTTTTTTTTTTTAAAGTGGTCAGAGAGTAAAAGGACAACCCGGGTCATTGAAACAAAGGTATAGTAACCTGGTTGCACGTTAATTATCTTAGGCGTAATATAGGAAAGCCAGATGTTGCAACTAACAGCTGCGGCAGCCACAGACATTGAGCCAGAACCACGAGGGGCAGACGCTGGGCTCCAAAGAGGCATCATGACTACTTCTAGCCATCTGAAAACATATGGACAAAATGGCCCACCTGTTCCAGGGAACTGCAATTAAATTCTAATGGAAAAGTGTATTTCCCAGTAGAGGCTAGAATGTCTTTGATATCTCTTCCTAAACCATGACAGCAGTGTCTCAAATAGTTGGTTCTGAAAATGAAACTTTTTTATTACATTTATTTTGTGTCTACCCACATCTGTGTCGAAGCACGCGCATGTGGGGGTCAGAAGACAACCTGTAGGGGTTGGTTCTCTCCTTCCACCATGTGAGTCCTACAGACTGAACTCCCATCACCAGGCTTAGTGGCTGGTGCCTTTACCCGATGAGCCATCCTGATGACCCTGGAGTGTTCTTAAGATAATGTTTTTAAAGATTTATTTTACTTCATGTATGTAAGTGTCTTTGCCAGCATGCATGCCTAAGTACTGCCTGCAATGCCAGTGGAAGCCAGCAGAGGGAGTCAGGTGCCCTGGAACTGGAGTTACAGATGGTTGTGAGCCACCACCTGGTGCTTGGAAATGAACCCAGGTCCCCTTGCAAGAGCAGCAAGTGCTTTTAATAGCTGAGACACATCTCCAAGCTCTCAAACACTATTCTTTTACACATGGGTTTCTGGTCAAATTTTCACTGTAAGAGAGGAAACAAGTAAGAGGAAAAACAGACTGTACTTCAACATTAATCAGCTCCCTTCAAGCCCAGGGCCCTCAGAAAACATCCTTACCAAGCCCTGGCGCTTCTCCTTCCTGATATAAGAATTTCAGCGTCTTACAACCGCCTTTCTCAAAAAAATTGCTGAATGGGTCCAGCTGTTAAAGAGAAAAATGAGGATCAATAAAATGATACTGGCTTTCCGGTGCGATGAAATAACTCCCGTACTCATGCTTCACCTACCTTAGTTAATCACTGTCCCTTTTCAGAGAGAAAAAATAAGAAAGACCTTCCCGAAGGGCCTGGTGGCATAGGTCTGTGATCCCAGCTACTCAGAAACCTGAGGCAGGAGGATCATAGGTTCAAGGTCTGACTAGGATACTAAGTGAATCCATGGCCAGCCCGGGCAACTTAGAAAGATCCTCTCTCAAATATAAAATGTCTAAAGAAAGCTGGTGGGGGCAGGGTTGGAAACAGATCAAAAAGCAGGAATGTGTGAGAAAGGGGTAAACAGCTAAGCTAACTTAACTCCAATACAGACACCAGGGAAGACAGGTGAAATTCATTTCTTGGTGTCCTAGCTGGCTTTCTGTTGCCGTGAGAAATACCATGACCAAGATGGGCAGTGGTGGCTCATGCCTTTACTACCAGCACTTGGGAGGCAGAGACAGGCAGATCTCTGTGAGTTCGAGGCCAGCCTGGTCTACAGAGTGAGTTCCAGGATAGCCAGGGCTACACAGTGAAACCCTGTCTCAAGAAAGAAAGGAAGGAAGGCAGGCAGAAAGACAGACAGACAGACAGAAAGACCATGACTGAAAGCAATTTGAGGAGAAAAGTGTTATTTCACCTTACCGGTTACAGCCCATCATCGAGGGAAGCAAGGCAGGAGCATCGAGGCAGGAACTGAGGCAGAGACCGTAAGTAACTCTGCTTGCTGGCTTGCCTGCTCTGTTTTGCTCAGCTACCTCTCTTGTTCAGTCTGCACCCACCTGCCCAGGGATGGCACTGCCCACAGTGGGCTGGGCCCTCCGACACTAGTTAGCCATCAAGAAAATTCCTATCCCCAGTGTGCTCACAGGCCAATCTGATGGAAGCTATTCCTCAACTGAGATTTCTCTTCCCAGGTATGTCCAGGTTTGTATCAAGTTGACAAGAACCAAACGGCACATTTGGTTTGCTGGTTGATTGGTTGGTTAGCTGGGAGGCTGGTTTGGGGAGTGCATGTACATGCACATGGGAGGGTATGTGTGCGTGCATGCGTGTGTGCGTGCATGTGTGTGTGTGTGCGTGTGTGCATGCATGCAGGTAGACCAAAGGTAAACCTGAGGTATCATTCCTCTGGGTCCACCTCGTTTTTGTTTTTGTTTTTTCTTGAGACAGGCTGACTTGGATCTCACTACACAAGGCTCCAGTAGCTGCCCAGCTAGCCACAGGGATCTGCCTGTTTCCACTTCACTATGCCTGGCTTTTTACATGAGTTCTGAAGAATAAACTCAGGCATTTTCATTAGCACAGCAAGTGCTTTACTGTACCAACTGAACTGTCTCCCCAGCCACCACCAGCCCTCTTTTTAAAGAGGTAATACCTCACAGTTGGGCATGGTGGCACACACCTATCATCATCTGTAATCATCCTCAGGAGCCTGAGGATAGAAATCAAGTTTGAAGCTGGACTAGGCTATGGATGGAGTTCTTGGCCAGTCTGGAATATGTAGGAAAAGCTGTCAGGTGAGAGACATGAGGTAGGGGGAAAGAAAGGAGGAGGGCAAGGATAGACAGTCTCTCCATACTGCCCAGGCTGGCCGCTAACTACAGGGCTTAAATGATCCCCCGAGATGGATTGGTCCTACATTAATGATCTACACATATCACTTTTCATAGCCACTTACTTGACCCAGCCTTAAAGAATGTCATAAGAGAGGTAAGGCCAAGTCTCCCCCCATGTCTATTCCTGAGGAAGGTATTTTTTTTCTCTCCTGGACTTGGGACTCCTCCCCTTCCTCAATTACTGAGACTATGGGTCTGAAAGTTCCAAATAAGTTCATAAATTTTAACTCCTATTTCTAGTTTATATCTATGTCAAGAGGTTTGCACTTGGTGACAGACATATCCAAGCATCATTTGTTGATGACAACCTACTCCAAATGACTGCGAGCCCTGAACTTGCTGAAAGCTAATATGGACCAGTCCAGCCCATATAAATGCCACCTCTTCAGATGCTTCTAAATTCTCTCCGTGCCTTTGACTAACATTGTGGCTTTTCCAGAACCCTGACAACAAGGTCCCAATGTCAGCAGGAAGTAATTACAGAAGCGAAAAAGTCACTCTTGTTCCCCGCCCCCTCCCACCCCCAGAATGTTAGATCAAAAGGGAATTTCTTGTCATAGAGAATCTGATATAAAATAATAACTGGTCCCCATTCTCATTTCCTCCAAGTTCCTTCAGGAGAATGAACTCTGTCAGCCATCACAGGGCTTTTGGCCCTTCTGCTTCTGCCAATTGCTGTTGGCTCTTATGTCAATAATGCCTTAACTAAATGATGATTCCTCTCTGGGTACCACTAAACTGAGGATGCTAGAATCCCAGTATCAGCCACTGGACCAAACCCATGGCACACTTGCAGATGGCAACAACCGAGTAAGGGGAGGCTCACTTTGCCGTTGGTAACAGAAATGGTCTCTGTGTGGAACAACCTCTACATGGCAATTCCCACCTCTGTAATCTCACCCAGCATCCAATGGGAGCCTACTTTCTGATCCCACTGGAGGATACCTGATGGACATATACTTCTGACTTGATTATGTTACGTTAATGTTCAACTTTTAGATCAAAACTCTTACATCCTGGTCCAAGTAGTCTTCAAAATAACCTACTACCCTGATGATAAAGTCTTTTACCAAAAAGAAACATCTCCAAGATTGGAGATGATATACTACTCAAAGAGGGAATGAAAGGACCAAGCAGATGCTATAACAGGCTGCTCAGTCTTCTCTCAAGAGATTAGGCCTCACTTTCAGTTTCCTGAGACTGAGCAAGCAGTTTCTGGGAGGGCTAGGAACAAAAGACAATTAATCACTGATGTCCCTGCCAGCAGGGACAGGGAGATAGGACGCACCAAGCCTGGGCCACTGAGCCAGCCCCCACAGTCAGTACGTGCTAGGCCAGCCAGCCAGCCTCCACAGTAGCTCAAGGACAAACCCTGGGACTTGTCCAGGCTTGCCCAAAAGACGGGTAACTGTAACCCCCAACTAACCCTAGCCAATTAAAAGTTACTAACGTAAATAAACCAATCCTGAGTCTGTCTGTTCCTATGTAGTCTGTAGACCCCCAAGACCCCCCCCCCACTTTCCCCCTATTAAAAACCCTGCCCCATTGCTACTCGGGGTCTCTCCTGCTCTGCTGCTTAGTCAGATAGACGGAGAGGCCCGAGTTAACTCGTAACAATAAAAAGACTCTTTGCTTTTGCATAGGATTTGGTCTCTTGATGGTCTTTGGGGGACTCTGGATACAACAAAGGCAATGCACAGGCCCCAATGTCTGTGACTGCACCTCCTGCAGAGGATTCCAGTATGAAGGGAGCCAATGTGGCCTAGCAATTTTCAGGAGAAAAACAAGGTTGATCACCTATCTAGTTTCCTCCCTAAACAAGTTCAGGAATGGTGGCTGGGACAGGAGACCTACAGAGCAATCCTATTTCTGAAACTGGCCCTCCCTTTAGCTGATGGTCACTGCACAACTGACTTCTATACAGCCTGTAGGAAGACATGTTGCTGGGTTTACCCCAGGAGCCCCAACAGTCATTAGGAAGGCAGGGCATTAAAACACAACTTGAAAAGGTCAGAGAGAATCCTCTTACTGTTAAGGTAATATTGCTGACAGTCCAGACGACCTGCAAAATCAATGTGCACAGCTCAGGGAGACATGAAAAGGAAGGGACATGAAGAACTTCAAGATGAAGCGGGGAGGGCATGGCTCAATTATAAGGTAGCTGTCTAGCATGGGTATATATGAAGTTCTGGGATAGATCCCTCCTACCACAAGAAGAAGGAGGAGTAGGAAGAGGAAGAAGGGGGAAAGAGGAAGCAGAAGAGGAGAGAGAAGAAGAGCAAGAGGAGGAAGAAAAAAAGGAGAGAAGAGGGAGAGGAAAAAAGGAGAAAGAAGATGGGGAAGAAGAGGAGGAAGAAAGGGGGATTATTTCAAGATAGTGTATTATTAGATCATTTAACCCTGACCATGAACCTGTGTGATTCCACAGCTCACAAGTCCACACATGAAACCAGCCTTGACCATAAGGTCCATTCTAGTTGGGAACTTTGGTGACCTAAAAAGTCCCACCCTAGTTCCATCCAGTTGTTCTCTATGACACCTCCTGTTTAATACACACATCTCCTGGGTAGAGAGTGATAGAGGAACACACCCGAGGTCCGTGTGCACCCATGCTCCTACACACCCACACAAGTACACACCCCAAAATAAAGGCAAAAACAAAACAAATGAATGGTTAAGACTTCAGCTTACCGACGGGCAATCCAAAATTAGTTCTTCCACGGTTACTATGTCCAGCCCAAGCAGTTCTGATAGAATTTCAAATATGTATTTGTATAAGGGGTCAATTCTCATTTTCCGGTTTTCCCTTGCTTCTCGGAATCTCGCCTAAAAGAGGTGAAAACATGTATAAAAATGTTAAGTATGAGGCTGGTGGATCTCTGTGAGTACAAGGCCAGCCTGGTCTACAGAGGGAGTTCCAGGACAGCCAGGACTGTTTCACAGAGAAACCCTGTCTTGAAAATAAAATAAAATAAAATAAAATAAAATAAAAATGTTAAGTATGAAGAAAATGTGGCCCTCAGGAAGCAGAGGCAGGTGTATTTCTATGAGTTCTAAACCAGCCTGCTCTACAAACAACCAGGGCTGTTACACAGAGAAACCCTATCTTGAAAAACCAAAGAAAGAAAAATGTGTTTTCAAACAATGCAAAGTCTCAGGACTTTCCCACAGCAAGCCCGATCAGCTGCAAACCTGTCTCTCTTTGAGGGTCTCCTGGAGGTTTGGAATGCCACTCATACTTCGGCGGTACTTGGAGGCCCGCCGGGAAGACTGAGAAATCCCATCCGACAGCACGGACTGCACAGGCCTCGGGGCGATCCTCGGTCGGACCCTGCTCTGGCCCGACTCCTCATCGTCCGGCAGCGTTATCTCCTCGTCTGAGGGAATCAGACTCCTATAGTCAGTCACAGAAGGACCAGCGGCCGGTGCAGTGGAGGGCGTGTCATCCGTGCCAGGGGTGGGCTCTCCTTCGGCAGGGGGCTCGGAGTCATCTCCTGGAGGGGGCGGGGCCTCGCCCTCCTCAGAGGGCGGGGCCTGCTCCTCGGGAGGGGGCGGGGCAGTGTCTTCCGGAGGGGGCGGGGCTTCCTCCATCGGAGGCGGAGCCTCTTCGCTCTGAGTAGGTGGGGCTGAGCTGTCTTCCTCAGACTCCATCTTTCAACGCGGTTTCCCTCCTGTAGATCCTCAACGTCAAAACCTAGAATTACAAAGTATTTTCATTGAGATTTGTGCAGATAACTTGACCACTGGGTGTTTTTATTTCTCCCAGTGATGCCTAATCTTGGTTGTCAATTTGACACACTTTGGGTGGGAAGATGGAACCTCAATTGAGGAATTGCCTACGTCAGATTGGCCTGTGGGCATGTCCGTAGATTGTGAATGGATAGCGGAGGGCCTAGCCTGCTGTAGGTGCTACCATCCCTAGGCTGGTGGGTCTGGACAATGTAAGAAAGGTAGTTCACCGGAAGGCTGGGAGCAAGCAAGACAGCCCGTCGGTAAGCCGCTGTCCTTCACGGTCTGTACCATGGTTTTGCTTGAATTCCTACCCTGACTTCCCTCAGCGGTGAACTGGGGACCTGAAAACGTAAAATAAACCCTTTCTTCCCCAAGTTCCTTTTGATCATGGTGTTTATCAAACAGAGAGTAAACTAGGACATTTCCCTTAAAGCTAGACAGATAGGGGAAAAAAATCATCCACTCCTTTACCATGTTATCTGAACAAGCTAAGGTTACAGTTCTAGAGAGGGGATTTTTGTTTTGTTTTGTTTTGTTTTTCGAGACAGGGTTTCTCTGTGTAGCTTTGGAGCCTTTCCTGGAACTCATTCTGTAGCCTAGGCTGGCCTCGAACTCTCAGAGAACGCCTGCCTCCGCCTCCTGAGTGCTGGGATTAAAGGCATGTGCCACCACCGCCCAGCTTTTTTTTTTTTTTCAAGGTGACAGCAGACACATACATACGTTGTTTTTTCAAGGCTAAGTGCTCACTTGATTTTGCTATGGGATTAGGAAACTGTGCCATCTTCGGGATAGTATTTTAAAAATGCCATTATGGCATTTTTTCCCATGGTCTCTCATTTTTAATTAACTAATTAATTAATTTTACTCTAGATTTATTTTTTTCTGGCTTTTTCAAGACAGGGTTTCTCTGTGTAGCCTTGGCTGTCCTGGAACTCATTTTGTAGACCAGGCTGACCTCAAACTCACAGATCCGCGGGCCTCTGCCTCCCAAGTGCTGGGATTAAAGGCATGAGCCATCACCACCCAGCTTTATTTTGTTATTTTTATGTGTATGAGTGTTGTGCCCTGCTTATATGCTGGTTCACCATGTGAGTCCCTGGTGCCCGCAGGCATCAGAAGAGAGCTTCAGAGCCCCAAGACTGGAGTTACAGGTGGTCGTGAGCAGCCACGTGAGTGCTGGGAATCAAATCCCAGTCCTCTTCAAGAAGAGTCAGTGCTCTAACCACTGAACAATCCACTGAACAGGCCATGCAGGGATCTTTCTAAACTTAGACCAATCATTCTACTTTCCCACTTCAAATTCTTTTCTGGGGGTGTTGGATACTGTGCTTAGAGAACTGAAGCTTAGCTCTCAGTACCCACAGGGTGGCTCACAGCCACTTATAACTCTAGTTCCAGGGGATCCAAAGCCTTCTTCTGGACCCCACAAGCATCTGGAGCACTACACACACACACACACACACACACACACACACACTAAATAGATAAATATTTTCTAAACTGTACTGAAACTTTTAGTAGGTTGTATAATTGAAAAGGAAAAAAAACAATCTCAGCAAATAGAAACTAATTTGCTATCCATATGCATTATATGTATGTGTTAATGTATATAAAATAGCAAAGACAAGGAAGAAGAAAAACACCTTGGAAACAATTGCAATGCCCCATTAATAAGGACTCATTACATAATTTCCCAGTTTGAATCTGAAGTCTATTCCGAGTCAATAGAGTTCAAGCTTGCTTGCTCCAGGGCCGTGAGAAAGTCCTGATCAGCCCACAGGAAGGGACATACTATCTAGCTAGACACAGGCTGCTGATACTGGCTGGAAGAACATTGAGATAGAAAATGAAACTACCTGCTCCTTAATGCAAAGCAGGATAAATAGTGGTTGAATGCCTGTGCTGTGCATTGTTCTACCTCTGTCCTTCAAGACTTTTTATAAGCTGGCTGTGAAATAAACTCAGGGCTGTCCAGCATTGACTGGCCGGCCTCTCAACTCTGTTCTGTCTTCTTCATTGTCTCTACAATCCACACGTCTCCACCCAGATTCCCAGTCGACTGGTCGGCAGAGGGGCTGGAGAGGTGGCTCAGCAGTTAAGCACACTCCATCCTCCTCCAGAGGAACTGGATCAATTCCCAGCACCCACATGGTGGGTGACAACCATCTGTAACCATCAGGGGATCTGATGCCCTCTTCTGGCCTCTGTGGGTACCAGGCATGCATGGTACCCAGGCACAGACAAACATGTAAGACAAAACACCCACACTCATAAAATAAATTCCAACAACAACAACAAAAAGAATGAGAGAAAGGGAGGGAGGGAGGGAAGGAGGGAGGCAGGCAGGCAGGCAGGCTGAGAGAGGTTGGCAAGCAGAGAAACTTCTGGGTGAAAATATTTTCCAATGAAGATGAGATGTAGGGCTGGGGGTGGGAGTGAGGATGAAAGAGGGGTGTGTTTTATACAGAAGGTGAATCCTATGGCGGACACATGCAGGGAAGCCAGAAAAGCCAAAGTTAGCTCAGCAACCTTGGTGAATTCTGTGATAAGAAATTAGAGCTGCGGGAGAATGGTGATTAAGTTCAGGAACAGAAAACAAGCCTGGAAGGGGAGACCTTTTTCGATGTTGTTGTTTTGCTTTTTAAGTATGAATGCCTGTAGAAGCCAGAAGAGTGTCCTGAACCATCTCCATACGCCTAGGCACCAGAGCTGGAGTTACAGGTTCCTAATGTGGGTGCTGGGAACAGAACGCAGGTCCTAAAGCAAGTACTTTTTTTTTTCCGAGACAGGGTTTCTCTGTGTAGTTTTGGTGCCTGTCCTGGAGCTCGCCCTGTAGACCAGGCTGGCCTCGAACTCACAGAGATCCGCCTGGCTCTTCCCCCTGAGTGCTGGGATTAAAGGTATGCGCCATCACCGCCCGGCTTCAGGGACTCTTTAACTACTGAGCCATCATGCCAGCCTCTGGTTTTTGTCCTCCGAGTCCCTCCCTCCCTCCCTCCCTCCCTCCCTCCCTCCCTCCCTCCCTCCCTCCGTTCCTCCCACCCTTCCTTCCTTCTGTCCATCTTTTCTTGCTTCTCTTCTTTCTCCTTCCCAATTCCTCCTTGATTCTTTGCTCCGTCTTCTCCACCCAACCATGCATACTAAGCGATTACTCCTGACCCCTAACTTCCATTTTTAAAAAGGACGGGCCAAGATGTGGAGTCAGATGCCCATCCATGACAGGGATTGACAGGTAGCAGCGATTCCACTAGGAATGGGCTGGTGCCCCACCCCTCCTAGGTGGCAGCTGCTACACCCGCCCCAAGCTTGGCATCTACCACTCACTCGCCTTCCTGCAAATGGGTGGCTAGGCTGTCTCGAACCTTAGACCTCCAAAGTGGGTCCCCAACGTGGCTGCTCTGGTAGAGCTGCCCTCAGCCTCCACTGCCACCCAGGCTCAGCCGTTGAGAGTACAGGGGAGGTTAGGTGAAAGCCCCTCGCGCTGGCTCACGCAAGATGCGGCTCCCCGCGGGGTGCCTCGCTGTCGGGGTGCTGCAAGGCAAGGGCGCGCTTATCAGATAACTCACCCGTGCAGTCCGAGGAGTGAAACTTAGCTTCGGGGCTCTGAGCACAGAAGGGCATGTACCTGGAGACGGTAATGGGGGCGGGGAGCTTGGTCCTTTACACTCATCTAAAACACGGTGAGAATTCAATATCGATGTGCCCGTAACTTGAGCGCATACTGAGAAAACCTTGGAGGGGAGCAGCATAGAACGGTGTACATTGCTAACAATGTTTTCTATGAGTTTTACATTTCCTAAAATTGCTTAGTGTTACATTTGAGGGACGTAATGACTTAGCCGCGTTAGTTTGCTGGGAGTGATGGGCCATAGCCTGGGAAGACAGAAGAAAAGGGATGTAACCGTGGGATCGAGTTTGAGACACTTGGGATAATAGACCACAGACTCAATCCAATTTTAATTAAAGGATTTATTGTTTGTTGCTAGCAGGACAATGTCCTCAAAGTCCAGTCTCAGATGTGTCGTGTGGGTAGGGTACGGGGAAGGGTTTTTTGTTTGTTTTGTTTTTCAAGACTGGGTTTCTCTGTGTAGCCTTGGCCCGTCCTGAAACTCATTCTGTAGACCAGGCTGGCCTCGAACTCAGGCAGGGATCAAAGGCATGTGCCTCCACTGGGCTGAGGGGAAGGTTTGTTTTTTTGCTTTTTTGTTTTTAAGAGATTGATTTATTTATTATGTATACACCATTCTGCCTCTACGCCAGGAGAGGGCACCAGATTTCATTATAGATGGCTGTGAGCCATTATGTGGTTGCTGGGAATTGAACCCGGGACCTCTGGAAGAGCTGCCAATGCTCTTAACTGCTGAGCCATCTCTCCAGCCCAGAGGGGAAGGGTTTTTAAAGGTGAAAACTGCACGAGAACCTTCAATGTCTGCACAAGCAAGCAAAAAACTGGTCTGTTCTGCCAAGGTAAGTAGTCAAGGCAACCCAAAAGAATCTTTGGGTGTCTTCATAAGCAAGTTATAGAAGCCAACAAAACAAAACAAAACAAAAACCCAGCAGTTATTCATATCCTTATCCTAACAAAGTAGACGCTTATGACTATACATTTCCAGGTGAGGGTCCCTAGGTCAGGGTTGTTTTCTGAGAACTCATCTTCCAGGAATTTGAGTTTAGAGCAAACAGTCATTAAGTACTAAGATGGAGGCCTAGCCCAAAATGGAGTCAACTTGATGGGATTTACAATCACTTAACAGTTAAGACAAGCTTCCGAGCAGGTCTGTGAGGGACTGTCTAGACAAGCAGGTTAATTGAGGTGGGAGACTCACTCCACATGTAGCAGACACCATTCCACGGGCTGAGGTCCTGGAGTGAGTACCACAAGACCTGAGCTGAGCGTGAGCATTCATCTTTTTCTGCTTCCCAGTCTGACGCAATGTGACCAGATGCCTCAAGCGGCTTCCACTGTCATGTGACTGAAGTGAACCCTGGGATTGGTTGTGAGCCAAAATAAACCCTTCCTGCCTTAAGTTGGTTTTGTCAGATAATTTGCTCGGTAACTAGACAAGAAGCTAAGACAGCCTCATCAGAATATCATTTACATCATGGTTCTGGCCCCTCCCCTTTGTAGGTTTTTCTAGAGCATCTTGGGAAGAATCACCTTGGAGAGATCCAGTCCGCTATGACTTGGGAAGGAAAAAGTCACCTAACCTGTGAATATGCCGTCGCCATCCACCTCATAAATATTGGTGAAAAACTTCTTCAATCCACAACAGAGGACTCACTGTTCTGCCATCCTCCTTTGGGACAATTTATTTCAATCTGTTTGGGATGCTCGCTTTGCTCAATAAACTGCCTCCATGCTGTCTCTTGACTGAATTCTTTCCTCTGAGATAACAAGAGCCAAGAGAACCCTTGTAACAGACAGTGATTTAAGTAAGCCAGAGTGAACGGGCAGGAAAAGCTGCCAGGTGGCAAGGTAGAGTATGAGGCTTAGGGCGAGGCTGTCTCTCTGAAAGACACAGAGTACATCCATCTGCAAGACCTGGCTTTGGGAGCCAGGGCTGCTCCCTTAGCTACGTCAGCAACAAAAATAAGGTCCCAGCAAGCGCCACATGATGAAAGTGGTGCTCACTTCCCAGGAGACAGAGATCAATTTGTTTACTGTTCTTTATACAAGATGCCGAGCAGGTCATCTAGATTCCTAAGCTGCCCACAACTGCCACCTGCTTCTGGTTGATAGTGTCCACAGAGGCCATTGGTAGCAGAGATTCTGGTGAATCCATGTGTCCATTCTGTCATTTACGGAGCTCTGAGTCATAAGTACCTCTCTCCTGTTGGTGGAGTTTCCTTACCCTCTTCTGGCACGGATTAGGCTTCTGAGGTTTGGCTCCTTGCCATCTTTCCATGTCATGCCTACATCTATATATTCTGACCTAGTTAAGAAACAAATTACTGAATAGAATATCCTATAGAATTTTAAATATATTCATGTACCTTAACTAGTAGCTATTCCTTTGAAAACACATAGGAAAGAAATAGTACTAGAGGCTGGATAGGTAGCTCAGCTGTTAAGAGTGAGAGGGCAGAGGATGGAGTTCAGATCCCATCCTCAGATTATAAGTTTCTCAGTCACTTACAAACTCCAGCTCTAGGGGATCCAGTGCCTTCTTCTGGCCTCCACAGGCACCTGCTCATACCCACGTATAGACAGACACATTTAATACAAATAAGCCTTTTAAAAAGAAATAATACTAACTAGAGGCAGAGCTTTTGTTTGAAAGACAAATGTTGCTATATTGCGTTTGTGGGCACCAGGATTCATACAATAGCTTCATTAGGTTTGGCAGAAAACTAGGTTCGTGGAACGCTGCCAAAAGAGAGCACTCTTGGGATGGCCAAGACACAGGAAAACTATGAGTAAAACAGAGCTCTCCTGAGGCATAAGAAAGTAAACACCATGTAGCATGTGATAGCATACCTCTCCCCTTCCCCCCCTACACACACTGAGGCAGGAAGACCCACTCTACATGTGGGAGACACCATTTGTGTGGGCTGAGGTCCTGGACTGAATACAAAGGGGCAAGTGAGCTGAGCATTAGTCTCTCTCTCTCTCTCTCTCTCTCTCTCCCTGCATCCCGACTTCATACACAATGTGACCAGCTGCCTCAAGCTTCCACCACCATGACACATGTATATGTATAAGACATTAAATGCCCTAGACCTTGAGAATTAAATGTCCTAGAAAGTGCAAGGGGGTGTATACAGAAAACATTTAGCACAGTAGTACCTGGAAATGGCCTAACCAACGTTCGCTGTTATTAGCAGTAGTAGAGTATGATTGTTATTAATAGTTTAGTAGAGTATACTAATGTAGTGAACAAAAGTATTGAACTGGTGATCAGAAAACCTGAAATTCAGTACTGGAATTGTCCTACTTGGCTATAAATAATTAGTTGACTAACCCCAATTGTGAAATCACTCTACTCCTGTGTGTCCTCATTTAAAAACAAAATGTTCTAACTTTCTTGGTTTCAAAACTCTAGAACTTTAGCCAGGCGGTAGTGGCGCACGCCTTTAATCCCAGCACTCGGGAGGCAGAGGCAGGCGGATCTCTGTGAGTTCGAGGCCAGCCTGGACTACCAAGTGAGTTCCAGGAAAGGCGCAAATCTACACAGAGAAACCCAGTCTCGAAAAACCAAAAAAAAAAAAAAAAAAACTCTAGAACTTCAGGATGACCTTGGCTTCAAGTTTCATCAAGTAGGCAAAATGTTACGTTGCTGACAAAATACAAAGTCCAAACAAATTACTCAAAATGCTTAGATGTCACAGGGTAAATGCAACAAAACTGCACAGGTTATCAGTATCTGTTCTGCTGTCATTGTCCTAACGTAATCACATAGTCTTACTGTGGGATAATAACTTAGGTAAACAAACATTTTAGTAAAATTATGTAATTATTTTTTTAAAGATTTATTTTTGCCAGGTGGTAGTGGCATGTGGTGGCTAGTGGCTGGCTGTTCTGCTTCTCTGATCTTTCAGCTTTCACCCTGATATCTGGATCTGGGATTTTTATTAAAAGACATCTAAGATTTAAACAACATCTGGCATCCAACTTGTGGGGCACAAATTCACAAAAAAGCCACTTGCCTGTGGCCTTGCAGGCCCAGGTTCAGGCCTGAGCCGCACACAGTCGGAGTCTCCACCCCACATAGGCTGAAATCCCTAACCTGATGTCTAAGTTTTTGTTGCAGCCTCTTTGCAGCAAACTCCATTAGTTTTTGGACTCCCAAAACCGTGAGAGTTAGCCGCTTTCTCATGGTTTCTTGTGCAGACAGCTGGCTCTTTGGCTTCTTCTCTCCTGGTGGGTTGTGGGCTCTCCTTAGATCCCCATCTCTGGCTGCTACCGCATTAGTTATCTACCTTGAATGTAGCACAAATCTTAAAAGGTCTTATTAACAAAAACAAACCCGGAGCCAGGTATTGGGGTGAATGCTGAAAGATCAGAGAAACAGAACAAGCCACATCCAACCTCATCTCACCAATTCCTCAGCTAATCTTGTTTCCTCAAACTGGAAGTCTCTGTGTCCTCATCCGAATGGGTCTCAGCTGAACTGCTGCTAAAAGCCTGAAAGCTTAACAGAACTTAGTTCCTGGTCCTCATGCCTAATATACCTTTCTGCTTCCTGCCATCACTTTCTGAGATTAAAGGCGTGTGTCACCATGCCTGGCGGTTTCCAGTGTGGCCTTGAACTCACAGAGATCCAGATGGATCTCTGCCTCCCAAGTGATGGGATTAAAGGTGCGTGTGCCACCATTTTTCTGGCCTCTATGTCTGTTTAGTGGCTGTTCTGTTCTCTGACCCCAGATAAGTTTATTGGGGTGCACAGTATATAGGCGGACACAATATTAGCACACTTGAAACCCACTTGGGCTTCTACTGTTCTATGCAGAAGCAGTCACCCTCACATCTGAATTGTCATTTGTCAGCAGATTTGGTGAGACAATTGGGATTTCTCCCCCACTCCCCACCCCCAGACAGGGTTTTTCTGTGTAGTTTTTGGTGCCTGTCCTGGATCTCACTCTGTAAACCAGGCTGGCCTCAAACTCACAGAGATCCGCCTGCCTTTGCCTCTCAAGTGCTGGGATTAAAGGTGTGCACCACCGCCACCTGGCTAATTGGGATTTCTTAAAGGGATAAATTAGTTAAAAGATAATTTTCCCCCCCACATTAAAAATGGGAAACATTTTTACAATGGAAGGAATTTGGTCTCTGTTTGACTATACATTAAGTGGTCTCAAAATGGAACAATTAAATGAGAGGATAAATAATGTAGATGGGATTTATGTAATGTCAATTATAAATATTTGTTTGATAATTTTTTTTGGGGGGTTTTTTTTTTGGTTTTTTTCGAGACAGGGTTTCTCTGTGTAGCTTTGCGCCTCTCCTGGAACTCACTTGGTAGCCCAGGCTGGCCTCGAACTCACAAAGATCCGCCTGGCTCTGCCTCCCGAGTGCTGGGATTAAAGGCGTGCGCCACCACCGCCCGGCAATAATTTTTGTTTTATCATTAAAAAGATTAATTAATATGAATGCTAAGATAAAAATTTCAGAAAAACTTGTTAAAACAGATCATAGAGAAATTCAGACCCAGACAGAGGAATTTAAAGGTGAATCAATCTCAGCATTGCATTATATGGTTACAGAGAAACGGACTAAGGCTTTCAAACAGCCAACCTTAATCTATCTAGTAACCTACAGGAAATGCCAAATGCTCAAGGCTGTGTAAGAGCTGTCTTGACTCCTGTGCAAATGTTAGACTTAAGGAGAGTCAAAGCAACTATAGTGTCATATGGTATACATCCTCGTTTGTGAAGCAGTTGTTAAACTCGTGGTCAACTTGTAATAGAATTATCCCTCAAGACTGGAGAGATTTGGTTACAGCTGTCTTAGAAGTTGGTCCCCAATTACAATGGAGGATCTGGTAGAAAAATGAGGCTAAGACCATTGAACAACAAAGTAGGGCTAGAGATATGGAAATCTCCCAAAATTAACTTCTTGGAGAGGGAGATTATGCTAATATAGAAAGACAATCTCTATATGATGACCATACCCTGGCTTTATGCCAAATGGCAGCCTTGAATGCTTGGGACAGAATTGAAGCTAACGCACAGTGCAAAAGGATAATTTGGCCATTGAAGGCAAGATCAGCACCCTTGGAGGAGGAATGGATCCAAGATACAATGAATATTGAATTTTATGACCATGATGATGCTTAGATAGGAGAGATTTGAAGAAAAATAGTAATGTCAGGTGTTTCAATTGTGGTAAACAAGGTCACCTAAAAAGGGACTATAAACAGAATACTCCTAGAAACAATGTTTTTTCAAGAACAATGGCAACAGAACACCCCTCCCTTCTAGATTATGCAGAAGGTATGGTGAAGGCAGACACTGGACTAATGATCGTAGATCAACAAGGGACAGACAAGGTAATCCTTTGCCTTTGCCGTCAGGAAACTCCCTGGGGAGCCTCTCGCAGACCCCCATGGCAAATTTGGTTTAGTCCTTTCCTGTCACTGTGGAAAAAACTCCTTCCCAGAGCAATTAAAGAACCTAATGCCTGTTGTAAAAAACCATACTGCTCTGGATGACATAAGAGCTATAGAAGAGAGAACAAAAAACTGAGGAGAAACCATAAACCAAATTTGATAAAGATTAGATTTGGGAACTCCGCAAAATTAGGGTTGGGGAAGAGTTTTGTTTTTGTCTTTCAGGAAAATGAAGGCTAAGGAATTTGAAGAACATTGGATAAATGAGACCTCTGAAGAAAAAGGACAAAACATCTAGAAAAAAATGTCCCACAGAAAAGATTTCCTGCAGTGAACCATGACCATGCCTAATAGTGACCTTTGAAGTCTTTGAAAAGATGATACAATCCCACAATGACACATAGTCCACAAGGACTATGATAAAACAACCAAGCTAACAAATACCACACAATGATCAGTTTGGACTACAAACTGCTCAGGACAATCTCAAGGTTGCTAGCTGAGATGATTCAGCCTCTCAGACTACTCTATCCAGGACTTGAGACAAGCCCTATATTTTCCCATTACGCAGAGACTGGACAACAAATGATATAGCTACCTCTGCCACAACTTTACAATTAGCCCAATAATTTTCTTTTCAGGATCCCCTAAAGATACCTTTGCCCTCAGACAGCAAGAAGTAATTTTAAGAATGTGACATTCCCAAGAGGTGGGATGGGTGATTTTTTTTTTTTTGTCATTCAATGGATGATGGATAATTGTCATTGTTTAGGATGGTTGGTTACAAGTTGGTAATTGATAATAGTCATAGAAAAAAAAACTAAACATGGAGATTAGATTCAAGGTTCTTGTTTGAAAAAAAAGAAAAAGAAAAAGAAGATATAGATAAGAGGTAGATTATTGAATCTGCTCTGAACAAAAAGAGATGTAGAAATGATGGATAAAGGGTAGATTATTGAATCTACTCTGAAAAGAAAAAAAGAGAGATTTTGATATAAGATAAAAAGGTAGATTATTGAATCTACTTTTAGAAAGTAACAACTAATTTTAAATATTTTACATTGGATTGGCTTTTTGTATATTGTATACAAATTTTGTATATTTATACAAATTTGAGATTAATTTTGATAGAAAATACTGAACATATATTTCTAATCTTGTTCAAGGTATTGTGTCTATACAGCTTATTTAACAATGTGATGCAAATTGCTAGTCTTTGAAAATTATTGCCAACTAATTAGGATATAAAGAAATGCAAGTTAGTATTTAGTCACCTATTACAATTGAATATGTAGTCAGGTTAGGTATGTTTTTAAGGTCAAACAGAGATATATTTCAAATAAACAGGTCATCTTCAAACACTCCAGAGATCTACAGAATATGGCATTTAAGATGTTTTAATAACATAGTTTTTTTTTTAATGACAATGAGACATGTCTTCTCCTGGCAGCACCAATCTACTTCAGAGAAGATGATGGGCATTGAAGAAACTCCAAATAGTGTAACTGATTGGTCACGTCACGGGTGTGTGGGTTCGTGCGGGTCCATGGAATGAAGACTCAGAGGCATCTTAAGAATGTATCTAGCCTTTCATGGTTGCAGGGGGGTTCAGGCTCAAAGGACTGAAGCACTATCCCTTCACCTAGGGCAGTTTTATTTCTCTCCATTACAGTTTAGCCAGTTAATTTCCACATGCTCAAAACAACCTCCCAACAATACAATGTCAAGTGCAAATTCCTTGACTGGTCAGGTACCATGGTTTTCCACTTTTCCTGAATCAAGTTTTGCATAGGCCTTTGTACCCTTGGGAGACTCTGAGACAGGATTCACCTAGAGGGCAACAAGAGATACAAAAGGTGTCTGCTAAGCCGGGCGGTGGTGGCACACGCCTTTAATCCCAGCACTCGGGAGGCAGAGCCAGGCGGATCTCTGTAAATTCCAGGCCAGCCTGGGCTACCAAGTGAGTCCCAGGAAAGGCGCAAAGCTACACAGAGAAACCCTGTCTCGAAAAACCAAAAAAAAAAAAAAAAAAAAAGGTGTCTGCTAAACAAAAGATGGATTAGGGCTAGGTGCTACTCTCTGGAGCCAGGCCAGGTGCAACTCAGCAGGAATACCACCACAAAATGGAGTTTACTTTCTTTGTGACAAGTTAGCCACTGGGCAAGAAAATGCCCTTGCCTCGACTGCTGACAGTGTGCTGTCCAAAATGGACAACCAGGACACAAAAGAAAGAATTGCCAAACCTTGCCAAGACAAGGTAGGATAGCCCTTTAGAAAATCCTGCTTCACAGATGAGTCTGTTAGATATGCTAGGCCTGTAAGCCAAAGATAGTTGGTCTAATGTTGCAGAGAAATCTTGGGTGACTGTACAGGCAGCTAGCTGTTTCTGTCATTTCTCATATTTTTTGGAAGTCGCTTGTTTGCACTTCCTGTTTATTCAGGTAATATTATTTCCTTCTCGAGTCTCTTAGGGAGTTGAAGACTAGATAGTTATAGTTTTTGTTGTTAACAAATTCAGAAAACAAACTCACTACAGAGGTGTAAAGTGTATAAGTTTGAAAGACACCAAAAGATTATTTTCGGTTGATAATACAAGTTAGGATAGAAAGTGAATTAGGTACAACATTTTGGACTCACCAAAATGGAATAAATAATAGAGTATTTTCTCTGAATCTGTCAAATGTTAATGGACTGGACATTGTTAATGTAATTCTTGACTATATATATTGTATATACTTATTGTACTTACTGTATATAGTTTTTCTTATATTAGTTATAACCTTCTTTTATTATTTTAGACAAAAAAAGGGGAAATATGGTGATGTATTGTGTACCCTTGTGTAAACTTGCCTGAGGATCAGAGGACAGAGCCAGCCACTAGATTAGACATAAAAGTCAGGCAGTGGTGGCACACACCTTTAATCCCAGCACTTGGGAAGCACACATGCCTTTAATCCCAGGAAGTAATATGGCAGGACAGAGAAACGTATATAAGGCGTGAGGAAACAGGAACTCATTCTCTTTTGGCTGAGGATTTCATAGAGGTAGGGACTAGTGGCTGACTGTTCTGCTTCTCTGATCTTTGAGCTTTCACCCTGGTATCTGGCTCTGGGTTTTTTAAAAGACCATCTAAGATTCGAATGGCATACATCTTTAGTCCCAGCACTCAGGAGGCAGAGGCAGGTGGATCTCTGTGAGTTCGAGGCCAGCCTGGTCTACAAAGTGAGAGCCAGGACAGCCAGGGCTGCACAGAGAAACCTGGTCTGGGGGTGGGGGGGAGAAAAGTAAAGTAACAGATACACGTCCCTGAGAATGAGTTGAATTGTGTCCCCTGAAGAATGTGACATTATTTGGCAATAGAGTCTTGACAGATGCGGTTAAGTACTGTGGGATAATATTTTTTTCTACATTGTGAAGATGTGTCTCTGCCTGGGCACCTTCTGATTTGATTTAATAAAGAGGAGGGGGATCAGGTGTCCAAAGTCTTCCTCAGCTATAACAAGTGCCAGACCAGCCTCGTATACATGACACCTCGTCTCAAAAACAAGGGGGTTGGGGAGCTCTGTGGAAGTTGTTGGAATTTATAGTTTCTTAAATAAGGACGACAATTTCTAAATTGCTCCTCCCCTATAATCCCTCTATGTCCTTCTGCTTGAATATGTAGTACTTACGTTTTTTAGGCTTTTTTAAAAAGGTATTATAAAACATTTATACTATATATCGAGAAAAATAATGAATAATACAATAACTATTCGTTTGCCTAATGTGTACCTTAAATTGAAGCACAGTCAACTCTTAAATTCTCTGGAGATCTCCCACTCCTCTCCTTCTCTTCCTCCACTTAGGCTGAAGGGAGCAGGCAAAAGCATCTTGTCCTAAGCACTGCCATTTTAACTTCAGACTCCATTTTAACTGTAAGGTGAAACAAAGTTCAGGTTCCCAAGTCTTAGGGGAGCTGGGAACTTACCAATGACTGACCAACCTCCTCCTTAAACAACAGAGGTAGTCTGTTCCGCTCCTTTGTTCTCTAGAACTTTATGGCTGTTCCTAACAACAGAAAGAACAAATGAATCTGATTGGTTGGACTAAAAGGTTTCCATTCTATGCTGGTTGACAATGATGGAACACTTAAAGAAAGCCCCTAATCCTTGAATCCTGATTGGTAAAAAAAAAAAAAAGGTAACTGTAACTTGGCAGAGGTGTGTTTATGGTTTTGTGCTTATAAACCCTGCTTCTGCACCTGCTTGGGGCTGTCAGGAAAAGCAAGGCTCCAGAATCCCTGTCCTGCAGCCCTGATCAATCAGCAACCCTGCTTATGTGGTGATTTATTAAGGACTTTAGAACCCATAAGTTTTGTCTCTCTCCTTTCTCATGGCACACAATGGACACAGGTGTGCCAAGTTAACTCTCTTTGTAGACCAGGCTGGCCCCAAACTCACAGAGCTCTGCCTGCCTCTACCTCTGCCGCCCACACTGGGTTTAAAGATGTGCACCACTTTAGAAATTCTGATCTTGCACTTGAACTTGCTTATTCCCAGGAGCTTCCAGATACCATGACTGGATTAAGTTTGGTTATAAATAATACACTGTATTGTTTTGCATATTTTAAATCTTTTGAAAAATGATACTATATTATGTGAATTACTCTACCAATTATAGTAGTGTTGTGGAATATTATTTTAAGATGTGTTATATTTGTTTATGCTGTAGAACATTTGTTTCAGTGATGCAAAGATGTGTTGCATTCTTTAATGTTGCATTTGTTTCACTCTGTGAAGCTGTGTTACTTTGCCTGCCTAAAACACCCGGTTAGTCTAATAAAGAGCTGAACAGTCAGTAGCTAAGCAGGAGAAAGGATAGGCAGGGCTGGTAGGCAGAGAGAATAAAAAGGAGGAGAAATCTGGGAAGAAAGATCGAGGCGTGAGAAAAGAAGGGGCCACCCATACAGCCACACAGCCACATAGCCACACAGCCAGACACAGAATAAGAAGGAAAGAAAAGATATACAGAAATAGAGAAAGGTAAAAGCCCAGAGGCAAAGGTAGATGGGATAATTTAAGGAAAGCTGGCTAGAAATAGGCCAAGCTAAGGCCAGGCATTTATAAGTAATAATAAGCCTCCATGTGTGATTTATTTGGGAGCTGAGTGGTGGGGTCTCCAAAAGAGTAAAAAACAAAGAGCCCAAAGAGTGAAACAACCAACAACACACTAATATTCCTTCTTTCATGTGTGTGTGTGGTGTTTTGTATGCGTGTGGTGCTTGTGTGTGTGTGTGTGTGTGTGGTGTTTTGTATGTGTGTGGTGCTTGTGAGTGTGGGTGGTATTTTGTATGTGTGTGGTGTTGTGAGTGTGTGTGTTGTTTTGTATGTGTGTGGTGTTGTGAGTGTGTGTGTCAGCACATTTGTCTGCAAATGGAGAGGGCAGTGATGGATGTCATGTGTCTCTCCTCGATACTCTCCACCTTTTCTATTTTTGAGAAGGAATCTCTCATGAAACCTGAAACTCGTAGACTGGCTAGGTTGGCTAACCAACAACTCCAGGAATCTGCCTGTCTCTCCGGGATTAGAGGCACATACCACGGAGCCCAGCTTTTTTACATAGATTCTGGGGATCCAAACCCAGGTCCTCATGTTTGTACGTGGGCACTTTACCCACTGAGACCGCCTTGGCTCATTCATTCATTTCTATTAGTGCGGCTTATCCACTTTGGAATATGTATTTCTGACTGGTTTTTTCCAGTTATGTATCATAATCCAGTCTATGAAAATGATAACCTATCTAGTTTCCTATTCTTGAACAAGTAACTCTTGCCTTTTTCCCCTATTCCAACCACGCTGCTTCTACTTGTCACATGGAGTATAAGTATAATAATCTTTGTCAAGGATCAATACTTAATAATAGTGAATTCTGGGATGTGCTACCTTCAACTTCACTAAATGCTGTCAAATAGTCTTCCCACAGGTTTCTAATCATCTAGGTTTCTACCAGCAAATGCCTGTTAATTCCAGTGTTCCACCTTCCACAGTAACACAACACTGAGGGTTTTTAACTTTAAAAAGTTAGCCTGAGGGCAATGGTAGTTGGAGTTGATTTTCACACACCGTGTTCTCTATTTTACAATCTGCCTATGTCTTCTCTGTGCAGCTTTTTATTGTTCTATATTTTCTCACTGTTTTGTGAGAATTTTTACACATTCTGCATACAGAACGTCTGCTGGCCCATACTCTTCACCCCACCCCAGGGTGTCTTTGTCCCTTCAATGATGTTTCTTCTTTTACATTTTGTAATGTTAGAGATATCAGTTTCTGTCACGTTTCTCTCCATAATATTGCTCATGTGGTGGTAGAGATGAAAGAGGGGAAGAGAGAGAGAGAGAGAGAGAGAGAGAGAGAGAGAGAGAGAGAGA